>JAOTRH010467582.1:0-27471 GCA_034768845.1 Heliamphora exappendiculata | reverse complement strand
CCAGGATCCTTGATTCGCTTCAGATTGAGGAAGATGATCTGAGGGTTATATGTGCCGCCTTCCAGCTGAGAGGGAGTCCTCACATGTGGTGGAAGTTCGCAAAGACCACAGTGGTAGGCCCCTGGGATGCATTCACGAAGGTATTTATGGAGAAATACTTTCCAGTGACTCTGAGGGATCACTACAGAGAGGACTTCCTATTTTTAACACAGGGGACGATGATTGTGCTTGAGTACGAGGCTGAGTTTACTAGCCTATCTAGGTTTGCACAGGAGATCGTACCTATTAACGAGTTTTGTGTAAAATGGTTCGAGAGGGGTTTGAGGCCCGCTATCCAAGATAGGGTGGCAGCATTCAGGATGCAGGTCTTTACAAAGCTGGTGGAGACTGCTATGAACGTGGAGGACACTCTGAATGAGGTGAGCAGAGACAGGGACAGTAGGAGGCAGCAGGGCGGGGGACGCACATAGGATCAGGGGTGCAGGGAGAACAAGCGTCGACGGACATCTGGTTTGAGTTCGCATCAGGTAGGGGTTGTATCCGCCCCGGTCTTCTGCATGCACACCTCCCGTAGCTTCAACGGGAAGATCAGAGTAGAGATGGCTTCTTTGTTATAGATGCCAGCGGCCAGGGCATCGTGCGGCCGAGTGTAGAAGTGCAGCGCCTGTTCAGGCTCAGTCACAGTCGTAGGCTCAGGGGAGAGGGCCAGTGGTATGTTTTAAGTGGGGCCAGTCTGGGCATATCCATAGGGATTGACCCAGAAGAGGGAGTGTGCGGAGTACGACGGGCACACCAGCTGTTCCATCAGGCCAGAAGAGACATACATATCAGCAGTCGAGAGCTCAGACGTCCAGATTTGCTGAGGGAGGTGCATCAGTGCAGTCAGGTAGACAATCGACAGTTCAGAGCCGTAGTGGACCGGCCATAGCTTATGTTCTTGTAGATCCCAATTCTTCTAGAGCACTGGTCATACCTGAGGCTGCTGCTACCACCTCCATGATCAGAGATACCTTTCTAGCCTACAGATCATGGGCCAGTGTTCTTATCGACACTAGAGCATCACATTCGTTTATATCTTTAGCTTTCGCATCTGTATTGGGGTTACAAATGGATTGGTTGCGTAGTACTATGTGCGTGGAGACCCCAGTGAGTGGGGATGTGACGTTGAGTCTTATCTGTAGATCCTCCGTATTGGAGGTCGCCGGTCGTTGTTTAGAGTTCGACCTTGTTATCCTAGACATGACTGCATTTGATGTCATCATAGGGATGGATTGGTTGACCACCTATCGTGCCTTCATTGATTGCGATTGATGGAGGGTAACGGTTTGTACACCGATGGGAGATTTTTTTTGTTTTGTGGGAGACCAGGATGAGGGTTTGAGGTCTATGCCAGGTGTTGTGCAGAACCAGGGTAACCTGGGTTCCTTTTTTGCAGCCTGTTGGATGAGGTAGTTGAGGTTCGAGGAGAGTTACCTTCGGTGGTGTGTGACTATCCTGATGTCTTTCCTGTTGATCTGTTTGAGTTGCCACTGAGCCAGGAGGTAGAGTTCTCTATTGATTTAGTTCCCGGAGCTGCTCCCATATCTATAGCATCCTATCATTTTGCACTTGCTGAGTTACGTGAACTCAAGGTACAGTTGTAGGAGTTGTTAGACAGAGGGTTTATACGTCTAAGTACTTCTCAGTGGGGAGCTCCTGCTCTTTTTGCAAAGAAGAAGGATGGATCTTTGCGTCTGTGTATCGATTATAAAAAGCTGAACCAGGTGACTATGAAGAACAAGTACCCGATGCCGAGGATAAATGACTTGTTTGATCAGTTGAGGGATTCGAGCTGCTTCTCGAAGATTGACTTGAGATCAGGATATCACCAGTTGAGGATTAGGGACGAAGATATAGCAAAGACCACTTTTAGGACTCGCTATGGTCACTATGAGTTTCTGGTTATGCCGTTCGGTCTGACGAACCCATCTGCCACATTCATGAGTTTGATGAACCAGATCTTCCATCCTTACTTGGATAGTTTTGTGGTGGTGTTTGTGGATGATATTCTGATATATTCACCCACCAGGGAGGCACACAAGGATCACCTACGGATCGTATTATAGACTTTGAGAGAGCACCACTTGTACGCGAAGTACGAGAAGTGCCAATTCTGGATGTCCGAGGTGAGATTTTTGGGACACGTAGTGTCGACAAATGGAGTATCTGTGGATTCATCAAAGACTGATGCTGTAACCGATTGGGAGCAATCGAAGAATGTCTTTGAGATTCGTAGCTTTCTAGGTCTAGCCGGCTACTACCAACGATTCGTGAAGAATTTTGCTAGACTCGCTGCACCGATTACACGTCTGACGCAGAAGGGAGTTGTGTTTGCTTGGAGTGAGTCCTGTGAGTCAGCTTTCCAGGAGCTGAAGATGAGGTTGACTAGTATGCCAATATTGACCATTCTATAGCGAGGCTTAGGGTATATGGTGTACTATGATGCATCACATGACGGTCTCAGATGTGTTCTGATGCAGGATGGCAAGGTTGTTGCCTACGGTTCCCAGCAGTTGAAGATGCACGAGCGGAACTACCCGACACACGACTTAGAGTTGGCAGCCGTAGTTTTTGCCTTGAAGACATGGCATCACTATCTGTATGGTGAGCATTTCGAGATTTTCTCCTATCACAAGAGCTTAAAATACTTGTTTTCGCAGAAGGACCTGAACATGCGCCAACGGCGGTGGATGGAGCTGTTAGAGGATTATGATTTTGATTTACAGTATCATCCAGGAAAGGTCAATGTGATGGCAGACACGCTCAGTAGGAGATCTCACGGGTCGTTAGCTTAAGTGGCTATACATGAGTGGGACATGCTTGCAGATGTTGGAGAGTTTGATTTGTGCCTCAGGGAGATCGCGATAGGGGCCACCTTATTTTCTGTAGTTACTCGACCAGCATTGATAGCACGTGTGCTAGAGGTTCAGCAAGTGGACCAGGAGGCTCAGATGATACGAGACCGCACTGCTCGTGGCGAGGATATAGCATGGTGGATTATGGGTTCTGATCAGAGTCTGAGGTTAGCAGGCAGGTTGTTTGTGCCAGAGTTATGCCGAGCTGATCTATTACGTGAGTGTCATCACTCTCGTCTTGCCATGCATCCTAGAGGCATGAAGATGTACCATGACTTATGTCGTCAGTTCTATTGGACAGGGATGAAAAGAGACATAATCTAATTTTTTTCCCAATGCCTCACCTGTCAGCAGGTAAAGGCAGAACACTAGAGACCGGAAGGATTGCTACAGTCGTTGCCTATATCAGAGTGGAAGTGGGAGCATGTCACGATGGATTTTGTGTCTGGAATTCCTTGATCACCTATGGGACATGATGCTATGTGAGTTGTGGTTGATAGGTTGACGAAGTCTGCACATTTTCTCCCCATTCGAATGAGGGATTCAGTGGAATGACTGAGTAGCTTATACGTAAGAGAGGTAGTTAGATTGAACGGAGTGCCAGTATCTATTGTTTCAGACCGAGACCCGTGCTTTACATCACGTTTTTGGAAGAGTCTGCAGGAGGCATTGGGGACAAACTTGACATTCAGCACTGCTTTTCACCCCCAGACGGATGGCCAGTCAAAGAGGACTATACAAATTCTGGAGGATATGCTGAGGTCTTGTGCCCTTGATTTCAGAGGTTCGTGGGAGGATCATCTACCATTGGCAGAGTTTGCATACAACAATAGCTATCAGTCTAGTATTGGGATGGCACCATATGAGGCTTTGTATGGTAGACCATGCAGATCACTTGTGTGTTGAACAGATGTGGGAGAGACCACAGTCTTGTGACCCGACATGGTGCGAGAGATGACAGAGAAGGTTGCTGTGATTCGCCAGCACCTACTAACAGCACAGAGCCGCTACAAGAGTTATGCAGATCAGAGGAGGCAACCTTTGGAGTTTGCAGTGGGAGGTCTCGCCACGTAGAGGTTTGATGAGATTTGGTCGTAACGGGAAGCTATCACCGCACTTCATTGGACCATTTGAGATCCTTGATAAGGTTGGAGAGGTTACTTACCGTTTGGCGTTACCACCTCAGTTAGCATCTGTGCATAACGTGTTCCACGTTTCTATGCTTCGGAGGTATGAGCCTAATCATTCACATGTGTTAGATTGGGCTGAGCTGTGAATTGATGAGGATGCCACTTATGAGAAGCGTCCAATAAGGATTCTTGATAAGAAGGAGCAGGCGTTGCAGGGCAGAATGATCACTTATGTTAAGGTCTTATTGCATCATCACAGGGTTGAGGAAGCTACATGGGAGCGGGAGTCTGGGATGCTTGTCAGATACCCAGACCTCTTTATCTCGTGACCTTGTTGTAAATTTTAGGGACAAAATTCCTTAAGGGGGGAGAGTTGTGAGACCCTGACCCTTATCTTTTGAGTTGTTTATATACGTGACGCTTTTATTCCAGTATATGATAGCATCGATGCATGGTTTATGCTTTAAAGTTATAGAAAAGCATGTGTAGATGTGTTACACACTTTTCGGGGTTTGGTAGGAGCTCTTTTGGCTTGTGTTTGGACCAAAAATTATGTTTGCTTCACAAAATCGAGACCAAAATCAAAACAGAAATTCCAGTAGCCTTTTTGTGAAGTTCGGTCGACTGGAGGGTCCAATCCAGTCGACTAAACCTTGGATCTGGAGTTCGGTCGACTAAACTTCCTAGTTCGGTCAACCGGACAGTGTTAATTTCTATTTTCGATAAAAGGACCAGTGGCAAAAAATTTTATACGAAAACATTTTTTCAAGGCTAAGAAACCCTTTTCTCTGCCTTCTCTCTAGCTTTGAGGGACCTGGGCTTGGTTTTGAGTTGATTCCTTCATAGATCCTTGCTATCAGGGCCGAAGGCTTCACATCCATCCGGTTGGATTCTCGTTCTAACACCGTTCAATTTTGAGACGTCGAGTTTTTGACTCTCTGAGGTAGATTCTAGACCTATTACTGTTATGAGGGTGTTATATGCAGTTTGACTCTTTGAAAAGCATGAAATGCTGTTTACATGTTTTAAACCGTGGTTTTTGGATAAAAGTTGGTTTTTACGCCTTTTTCTCGGTTGTAAGCATGTTTTGGGTACGTGGTATCCGTGGTTTTCAAAAGAGATTTGAAAATGAGGTATTTAGTGAAAACGGTGAAAAACGTGATTTTAGAGGTTTGGAGCTAACCCGCGGGGTTGAGTCTCACCTTTTAAACATTTTTTTGAAAATGGTTTTAGATCTCCATTTTGATGGATTGGATATCCCTTTTATACATTTGTGGTATAAATCATTTTGCAGGTTTTCGTAGTTGAGCTACGGTGGATTTTTAAATGTTTTCCATAGATGTACCGTGACAGTGGGTTTGGTTGGGTTGGGCTTCCATTGCTCCTCGGTGTAAGTCCAAAAACATGCGTAGCGTAGGTGCTCTGTACCTTCGGGTTAGTCCCCGTAAATTGAGTGTGGGTGCTCTGGACCCTCGGGCTCAGGTCCCGTAAATTGAGTGGTTGTGTTGGGTGCTCTGTACCCTCGGGTTCTGCCCGTAAATTGAGTACGTTGTCGTGACTCCGTATAGAGCTTGTCATTACCAAGTCTGTGGATTTAGGGTAATGGACGAGAGTCTATAGTTGTTACCTTTGTCGATATAGCAGAGTCGGTACATAGGACTACATTTTAACTCTCTCCTCAGTAGTGTGATCTGAGTCAAGCTTACTGTGTATTTACAGCTTTTCCTTAACTATGGCATGATATCTGTTAGGATGATATGCATAGTTTGAAGGATAAAAATGTGGGGTTTTATGAGATAAAACCCTTTTGAGACCTGTGATAGTCTGATGGAAAACCTTTTTGGCTCCCGTGGTTGAGCCCGTGTGTGTATAAATGCATAGCCTGTTTTATAGTTTTATTGTCTATATTCTATTGGGTTTTGGCTCACGGTGTGAGATTTTGTTGTAAAATCTTTTTAGGTGAGCACGATAAGTTGACCTAGTGCAGAGGTGACGGAAGACTTGCTGTAATTTTCCTTTTTCAAACATGTACTTACACATGTGGCGCCTGTTGAGACTGGTTTTATACGCTTTGTGGCGATACTATTATTCATGTATGAGATTGCATGATTTACAGTTTTATGAGAGTTGAACTGTCGGGATCTTTTATCCAAATGTTGTATATTTTAATTATCAACTGTGAAACCTATTTTCTTAAATGGGTGTTTTGGTGAGCTTTCGCGTAACCCGGATGTCGGTGCGTGACAAGTATAATCTTTATTTTTAAATTTCTTTTTTGTTTATCTCATTTATATTATTATTTTTATTTTATCTAAAAATATAAAATATAAATAGTGTTCTTTTAAGTAGTTTAAATAAGCATCTTTTAATATTTTATTTTTGGCTTAACTAGTCTTTTGTAAACTTTTTTTTATTCCTTTCTTCTTCATATTAAAATTTTAAATATTTACTTATTAATACAAAATGTTTGTTATTAGATTGTTTTGGTTAGTTTTTAACATAAAACTTTTTACATGCTTTGCATATTCTTTTAGATAATTTGACAACATGCATATTGTGCATATTAGTTTAGAGTTTGATTACTTTTATTTCACAATTATTTGGCATATTTTGTAGCAATCTATGTTTAGGTAATTTTAGCATTCTTTAGCTTATTTTGTTCTTTCATTTGAATCATATTTTGAGAATTTCTATTAAAGAACCAATGATGATTAGTAGAGTCAGCCATCGCGGCAACAGCAGCAACATTCGCAGCCGCCTGTGCCTCAGCAGCTGCTCATGCCTCCTCCTCAGCAACACAACGAGAAGCACGCTCAACCTCAACCACGGGGGCATCCATCGCAGCAGTGGGTTGCGTAGAAGTGACCCCACTGGTAGGAAAGACACCCATAGAGGAGCACCCAGTAGCAGAGGGGCCCTATCGTGCCCCTAAATCCTCATCTCCCTGGCCCTGGCCCGCCATGAAGAGGAATTGGATCACAAACAAAAGGGTAAGCATCGTATGAAAGTGGAAGCAAAGAGGCACGAAAGATTGGAAAGCAAGAGAAGGCTAAGGAGAAACGAGAGAGAGTCCGAGAGAGAACGAGAGGCTAGAGAGAGAAAGAGATATGAGCAAATGAACCAGCTCGCGCGCCTTAAAGGGCTTGGTACGCATCTCAAGATGGCGGTCGCCACTTCTAGAGTGAGCGACCGTCAAGTTGTCTAAACGACACATGGCACCCGCCATGTCGTAGGGGTTATTACCCGGCGGCCGCCATGTCAAAGGGGTTCCGTCCTGGCGCCCGTTGACTTGTCAATCATCACGTCAATCCCATCACGGCGACCGCCAACTCAAAAGTTGGCGTCCCTGTATCAGTTTGCCATTATGACGTTTTAGGGTTCTCAGGGGCTATTTGGGAATTTTGAATAAGTGTTTTGTTTTATTATTATTATTATTATTACTATTATGCATATTATTTTATTCATTAAATAATTTTCTTTAGCAAAAATAATTTTCAGAAAACATAAAATTTTGACGTTTATTTTGTGTGCATGTTTCGTTTCTAAAAACAACTCTTAAAGCTTTGACTTCAAGAAAATTCCGTGTGAGGTAGTTTCTTCTCCCGATAAAGTTAATTTTTTTCAGCCGTGATTTGGCTTTTAAATTATTTTTATCTCATGCCTCATCCCGAATTTTTATATCTTAACTCGATCTATTAATTCACGGTTTTCTTCTCGATAAATTTAATTCTAAGCAGTAATTATTCTCGCTTCCTGTTATGAATTTTTAAGTTTTAACTCGACCTATTAGTTTAATATTTGACTTATCGGTCCTCCTCACGAACTTAAACTGACTTATCAGTCCTCCTCAGAACCCTAAACTGACTCGGTCCACCTCATGACCTTAAACTGAATCGTCGGTCCTCCTCATGACCCTAAACTGACTCGGTCCTCCTTATGACCTTAAACTGACTTATCGGTCCTCCTCATGACCCTAAACTGACTCGGTCCACTTCACGACCTTAAACTGACTTATCGGTCCGCCTCATGACCCTAAATTAACTCGGTCCTCCTCATGACCTCAAACTGACTCATCGGTCCTCCTCATGACCCTAAACTGACTCGGTCCTCCTCATGGTCCTAAACTGACTCGGTCCTCCTCAAAACCTTAAACTGACTCGTCGGTCCGCCTCATGACCCTAAATTGACTCGGTCCTCCTCACGACCTTAAACTGACTTATCGGTCCTCCTCATGACCCTGAACTGACTCGGTCCTCCTCATGACCTTAAACTGACTCGTCGGTCCTCCTCATGACCCTAAACTGACTCGGTGCTCTTCATGACCTTAAACTGACTTATCAGTCCTACTCATGATCCTAAACTAACCCTAAACTAACTCTGTCCTCCTCGTGACCTTAAACTGACTTATCGGTCCTCCTCATGACCCTAAACTGACTTATCGGTCCTTCGCATGACCCTAAACTGACTTATCGGTCCTCCTCACGACCTTAAACAGACTTATTAGTCATCCTCAAGATCTTAAACTGACTTATCGGTCCTCCTCATGACCCTAAATTGACTCGGTCCTCTTCATGACCCTAAACTGACTCGGTCCTCTTCATGACCCTAAACAGACTCGCATTATATATGCATTACATTATACTTGTTATGCATCGTATCTCTTATCATTGCATCTCGCATTTTGTCCCGTGAACTACGTTCTGGTCTGATCCCTAGCAAAAGAGAGTACGTAGGCAGCTCGATAAAAATTTGAGTACGACCAACATCATATGTATGCTTGTATGTTTGTGTCCTAAGATTGACGACTCGGTCAAATGGTTGTTGTCTCTAGGTCTTTGATATAACCTGCTTCACGTGTTGCTATGCAAATTATATCAAAGAGGGGCAACTGTAGACACCCTAATTTGATCCCGCCTAATCTTAGGTGAATCTGATAATGAAAACAAGTGGTATAGTGCCTCGGTACAATCATCGAGAAGTGATCCAAGCTCGGTATTTGAACCCGAAACCATCAAACCAACGAAATTTTGACGAACCATTGAAACTTGCTACCCAAGTAATGCAACCGTCAAATCTCATCATGGCGACCGCCATAGAACTTTGTAGAAACCCTAATCCTAAGTTTCGACCGCCACCTTTCATTTTGGTGACCGCCAGCTTGCATCATGGCAACCGCCATAGAACTTTCTGGAACCTATTAGCTTGCATTGTGGCGACCACTAACTCCAAATGGCCTCACGCGTCCCTTAAATGTGGCAGCATCTCATTGGCTGATACTCTATAAATACCATACCCCTAGTACATTTTCAAGGACAGAAAAATATAGAGTGGTTTAGTAAGAGGAATTCTGCCAAATTGATGAGCAATTGGTTTATTCTCATAAAAAAGTTTCATTTTCTATAGCTTGATTTTCTTTTCTTAATATTTATCTTATTTTTCTTGGAATTTTTTTTATTACAACCTAAAAATTATAAAAAAGCCATTTATGTTAGTTCTCATTTTTCTTCTAAATGGTAGTATAATCTTTATTTTTTTAGAACTTTTTCGTTTATCTCATTTCTATTATTTTTCTTTACTTTGTTTAAAAACATAAAATGTAAATAGTGTTTTTAAGTAGTTTAAATAAGCATTTTTTAATATTTTATTTTTAGCTTAACTAGTCTTTTGTAAGCTTTCTTTGATTCCTTTCTTCTTCAAATTAAAACTTCAAATATTTGCTTATTAATACGAAATGTTTGTTATTAGATTGTTTTGGTTAGTTTTTAGCATACGACTTTTTACATGCTTTGCATATGTTTTTAGATCATTTGACAACATGCATATTGTACATATTAGTTTAAGGTTTGATCACTTTATTTCACAATTGTTTGGCATATTTTGTAGCAATCTATGTTTAGGTAATTTTAGGATTCTTTAGCTTATTTTGTTCTTTCATTTGAATCATGATAGTTTAGGATTATTTTTGAGAATATTGCATGAGAGAATATTCCATGTATCATTTAGTTAAAAATTGCATGCCTTAGGACTTAGGATTTCACCCCTTTTATTTGCTCTAATTTGGAGTACTATGTACATATCTTATGTATTTTTCATATTTGATTTTGAATGTTCTATCTTTGTCCCCATTCTCTTTATGTGCATGCATTTAAGAAATTCAATTAAAGAACCAATGATGATTAGTAGAGGCCAACCTTATAGTTGGACGAACGAGGGTGCCTAATACCTCCGATTCGTACCTTAGCCCCCGAACCGCTTTTTCTCTGGTTAACGTTTTCAAGATCAATAGCCATTTTTGTTTTTCTTAGTTTTTCTCAAAAACTAAGTGGCGACTCTATTTTCAACAAAATGGATTTTCAAAATTTAGTTTTCAAGGTGTTAAAAGATTTTTCTAAACATTCTTTGAATTTCTTATTTTTGAATATTTTTCAAAATAACCCCCAAATCCCAACGCCACATGAACAGTAAATACAAGTCTCCAGCCTTCTTAAATGCTGAGAAATTACTACTTATATAAGTTCTTATGCATTCATGACCATTTGAGGTAGGTGGGAGCAATAAATGCCAAAAATTCAGCCATTGAGATCTGCCATGAGTTTGAATTTTCATCGCAAGTGTCGACAAAATTACCTATGGTGTCGACACAAAGTGTATATGGCAAAATCCCTTAAGTGGTTGGGTCTACACAGATATTCTGTGGAGTCGACACAATTAAGCACTCTACCTTACCAACATCATGGTATCAACACATTTCGAACTGGTGTCGATTCGTTTGAAACTTCAGCATCCGGAGGAACCACTTTGTGTCGACTCAACTTGCTCTTGGTGTCGACACTAACTTGTACAGGAAGCCTCAGTTCTTTTGTGTCAACTCATCTTCAGTTGGTGTCGACACCTCAAATGTACTTTTGAATCTAAGAGAAGACACTTTGTGTCGACACAAAATTTTTATAGGCAGTCTCGGGACTTTTGTGTCGACACATTTTATCTTGGGATCGATACCAAAAATCTGCATAAGGTCTCAGTTATTTTGTGTCAACGCAATTTTCATTTTTATCGGCCCAAACTTTTGGATACCAAAAGTGAGGATGACTTTTGTGTCGATAGAAAATTGATTTGTGTCGACTCTTTTTGAGTCATTAAGAGCCACGGCCCTTTTGTGTTGACACAAACCTTATTTGTGTCGACACTAGCATTGATACCTAAAACATGGCTTTATGAAACTGTTATAGTGCCAAACTATTTGATCAATAGATGTTAACACACTTGATGTGCTTCAAGTATAATTTGCTTTCTTTTTGACTTAATTTTCAATCAAGATCAACACAAATTTTTTTTTAAAGAATGCTTGAAGTGTTTAAACCTTTTTGGGATATAAGTTATTTCTTTGGCTAAAGTGTCAACTTAAATGTTCAAAATGTGTTAACACTTATATTTTTTAAAATATAAAATATTATATATTTTAAAATCATTTATTCTTAGAAAATGAATTATGAAAAGCATCAAAATCAAAATAAAAAACCCTTGGGCTAACAATCTTCCCATTTTTTTATGATTACAACCATATTAGTATTTTCTAAAAAATATTTGAAAATACTTTTCAACAAGGATTCTCCCCTTATCGATATACCTTAAACAGCATATGCAATTATAATGACTTAAGCATTCAAGAATTAGAAAACATACAAATTTGATATGATTTGAAATAAATGATTACGAAGCATTCTGAATTTATTAAAAATTTGTGCAATATGTGAAGTATGTGTAAAGTGTTCCATATTGATAAATTCAACACATATCGAAAGCAAATACAAGTATTCATTGCCAAACCATGCATTAACATTCATAGGAAAAAGAACAAGATATAATCAAACATAAGTAAGAGCATAGGCATTCATTTAATCAAAAAAGGTTAAACATCCAACCATTCATCCAAATAAATAAAAAGTAACCCATGTAAACCAACCAAGGAAAATGTATGTTTGAACCTTTACAACTTCACCTTCAAAAAGAAAAACTTAAGGATATGTATGTTCTTCTTCTTCATTCTCCCCTTCACATTACACTTCACATACACACTCCCCTACTCTTCGTTTCTTTCTCTCCTTTTGGAATCAACAAAAAAAATTGTTACTGGTCATTGATAAAAGCATTTGAATTCCTTCTTCGCTTTAGCTTTTTCCTTGCTAGCAGAGGCTCGTTCTTTTGCTGCGCGAGAGCGCTCATCCTTTGCTTCAGCCGCAGCCATGGCTTCGTAGTGTGCAGCTAATGCAAGGTCAGCTTCCCTTTTAAGTCTGGCAGCCTTTTCCTCTTTGGTCTCTTTAGGCTTAAAATGATTTGCCTAAGCATCCTTGATCCATTTTAAGTGCTCTTTCACCTTGTCGGAGTTGGCATGCACCGCAGTGACAATGCCTTAGTTATTCTCCTTGCGCACTTGATGAAGGATGGTCTTATTGCAATTGACTTGTTTTGCAGGGGGCTCTTCTTGCATCAGTGGCATTTTTCACATCTCTGTGTAGGCTTCGATTTGTTTTGTCAAGGTGTTTGACTTTCTCAGAAAAGGTGGAGACAGTGTGATTGAGATTAAAGAAATTCTGATCAACTTTTGCTTAAAAAAGAGTGACTTTGGAAGACAGAGAGTTGATTAAGGAAACAACCTCTGAGCGGTCAACATGAACTAGAGCAGAAGAGGATGATGCATGAGCAACAGGGGGAACAGATGTAGATGTGGGAGGAGGAGGAGCAGAATGTGACGGACCATGGGTGCCAACGGGTGGAACGGGTGGAGAATTAAGGTCAATGGGAATATATGAAGTGTTTCGAGGTGAAAAAGGAGGTGTTCTGGTGGATGCAGGAGTACCTCGATGAGTAGTAGTCCAGATACTATCAACATATGCAATTTTCATATGTTTGAGAGAGGAGCTACCACACAAATCATATTTTAAAAAGGCCACAACCTTTTCTTCAGATAGATCTACGCCAAAATGGTAGAAAACACATGTGAGGTACATCCCGTGTGGGAGAGAGGAGTTTTTCTTGCTATGAAAATGAAGCATATGAGATATGAACAAAAAGCCTAGGTCTAGCTTTTGCTTCTCAAGAATACACCACATTATGAAAATGTACATGTATGAGACATCGCCAAATTTTTCCATTTGAGGGAAGAAAATGTGGTTGACCATATGATGCAACATATGCTTTTTAGGCTTCAAAGAATTAGCCTCTAAAGGCTTAGTGGGGTTGATGTCCTCATTTTCAAAAGTGTTTTTAACAGGTTCGAAGAAGAAAAAACCTTTAACCTCAATAGGTTTCTAGCTATGGTAAACACAGATATCTCTCGGGGGATGTCCAAAATTTCATTCAATGAAGAGGGGGTAAGAAAAATATCTTTACCATTCACCCAAGTGGTGATGGTAGTGGTCGGAATCAGTAAAATATTAAAATGTGCGTAAAAAGATTCGACAAGTGTGGGATAGTGCGGTTCTTTGATTTGGAGGACCCTTTTCCACCCAAGGCCTGAAAAGAGATCCTTGAATCTCATTTTAATGGAGTCAAAGAAATTAAAATCTATAGCGCGACCGGGTGCTACTTTGCGATTTGCAAAAGAAGAGTAGTAGAGTTGACGAATTTTGGGGGTTTTAAAGGAGATTACCTCTGATGAGGTTATATTTTCAGGAATCGTTGTTGCCGTCGTCGTCTTGGTCATGTTCTTTCTCTTTGATGTTTTAGGGCTCGAGGATGATTCTTCTCCGGTCCTCTTTGCTTCTTTGCCCATCGTTTTTTGTGGCATTTTGAAGGATTTGGATCTAGATTTGGGAAGGAGATGAAGGGTCGACACAAGGTTTGAAGAAGAAACTGTGCGGGAGATAAATAATTTTTATAGAGAGAGAGCGGGAATGGTGTGACTGTTCATGGGACAGATATGTTTTTTTATAGAAATAACAATTTGTGTCGACACAAATTTCATTTGGTGTCGACGCTTTTCGTATCAAGTGTGGGTATCGAATATGGAAAATGGTGTCGACACATTCAACCATTTGAGTTGACCCAGTATGTCTAGGTGTCGACACAAATTTACCGAGAGTCAGGGAACCAATTGGTGTTGACACTGAATAAAAATGGGTCGACACTTTTTCTCGCAGTGCCACTTCTATACAGTTTTGTGTCAACATTACACACATTTGTGTCGACACATTTTCAAGTGGTATCGACACATTTTCATATTCAAGAAAAAATATCAAATACTTTGAAAAGCAATGAAAAGACATGGTTAGTATGGCAAATAAATCATCAATTAGGAGCACATAGCATACCAAGTTCTCTTCTTATATAGCGTATCTTTTCTTCATTTAAGGATTTTGTAAAAATGTCCGCTAACTGATAATCTTTGCTTATAAATTCAAGTTTAATGTTTTCTTTTTGCACATGATCTCTTATAAAGTGATATCTAATCTCTATGTGTTTGGTTCTTGAGTGTTGTATGGGGTTCTTGGATATATTAATTGCACTTGTATTATCACATTAATAGGGATATGATCTAAGTGAAAATCATAGTTCTCTAATTGTTGTTTCATTCAAAGAACTTGTGCACAACAACTTCCAGCTGTAATATACTCAGTCTCGGTTGTAGACAAGGCCACTGAGTTTTGTTTCTTGCTAAACCAAAAGATTAGTTAGTATCCTAGGAATTGACAAGTACCACTTATGTTTTTCTTATCTACTTTGCATATGGCAAAATCAATATCCGAATAGCTAAATAATTCAAAGACTATTCCTCTAGGATAAAATAATCCTAGGTTTTGTGTACCTAAAAGGTATCTAAAGATGCGCTTAACTGCAGTCACATGTGATTCTTTAGGATTTGATTGAAATCTAGTGCACATGCACACACTAAACATAATATCTGAATAACTAGGAGTTAAATATTAGAAAGATCCGATCATATCTGTATAACACTTTTCATCCACTGCTATGACATCTTCATCTTTGTCAAGCTTTGTTGTAGGACACATTGGAGTTCCCATGGGTTTCGCCTTTAGCATATTGAACCTCCTCAATATGTCCCTCATGTACTTAGCTTGAGTGATGTAGATTCCTTCTTGAGTTTGTTTGATTTGGAGTCCGAGAAAATAGTTGAGCTCACCCGTCATGCTCATCTCGAATTCTCCCTGCATACACTTAGCAAAGTCTTTGCAAAGAGATTCGTTAGTTGCACCAAAAATTATATCATCTACATAAATTTGTACAACTAGCATATTATTTCCTTGAGACTTGATGAAAAGAGTGGTGTCTATTTTTTTTCTTGAAAACTCATTTTTAATCAAGAATTTGCTAAGCCTTTCATACCAAGCTCTAGGTGCTTGCTTTAAACCATAGAGAGCTTTGGTAAGTTTGTAAACATGGTTTGAAAAATCTAGATTTTCAAAGCCAGGAGGTTGTTTCACATAAATTTCCTCCGAGATAAAATCATTTAAAAAGGCGCTTTTGACATCTATTTGATAGAGTTTAAAATTTTTAAAGCATGCTAAAGAAAGCAACATCCTAATGACTTCAAGCCTAGCCACATGAGCAAAATTCTCATCAAAATTGATGCTTTCTTCTTGATTGTAACCTTGGGCTACCAATCGAGCTTTGTTCTTAAGAACTACTCCATTCTCATATATTTTATTTTTAAAAACCCATTTTGTACCGATGATAGAGTGTTTCTTAGGTCTTGGGACTAAAGTCCAAACTTTATTTCTTTCAAATTGATTTAGCTTTTCTTGCATGGTCAACATCCAAAATTTAATGTTTTTGGCTTCCTTAAAATGTTTTGGTTCAGTCTGGGAAAGGAATGCTAAATTACCACAAACATTATGTAGAGAGAAACGAGTTTTGATACCTTGCGATGGATCACCAATGATTAAATCTTTCGGGTGACCATGAGCATACCTCCACTCTTTAGGTAGGTCTGGATTTTTTTGATTTTTAGATTTTGTTATCTGTTGGACTGTGTTTTGTTGTGAATTTGAAGCTTCCTCTTGTTTTGGCTCTTTTTTTTCTTTGATAAAGATATCTTCCATACCTTTTTCTATGTCTAGAAAGTTATCTTCATAGAATTCCTTTGAAAACCCAAGGTTAGCTTCATCAAAAATAATATGTATAAATTCTTTAATAACTATGGTCCTTTTATTGAATACTCTATACGCTTTACTAGATATAGAATATCCTAGAAAATACCTTCATTAGATTTTGCGTCGAACTTGCCCAAAAGTTTTTTGTTGTTGTTTAAAACAAAACATTTGCATCCAAAAGCGCAAAAATAACTGATGTTAGGTTTTCTTCCATTTAAGAGCTCATATGGGATTTTCTTGAGAGAAGCTCTTATCGTAGCTCTATTTATGATAAAGTAAGCGATATTGATAGCCTTAGCCCAAAAGTATCGTAGTAGATTATTTTCACAGAGCATAGTTCTAGCCATTTCTTCTAATGTCCTATTCTTCCTCTCAACAACTCCACTTTGTTGAGGGGTTCTAAGAGTAGAGAAATTTTGGTTAATACCATTTTTATCACAAAACTTTTCAAAATCTTTTTTTTCAAATTCTCTTCCATGATCACTTCGGATACTTGTCATTTGAAAATCTTTTTTATTTTGAACTCTCCGAAGCAGTTTTGTAAAAAGAGGCAAAAGTTTCATCCTTATGAGCTAAGAATAGCACCCAAGAGTATCTAGTAAAGTCATAAAGAATAACAAAGACATATCTCTTGCCTCCAAGGCTTAAAGTCCTTATTGGACCAAATAAGTCCATATGCAATAATTGTAATGGCCTAGAGGTTGAAATCTCATTTTTAGAATAAAAAGAACTTCTAATTTATTTGCCTTGTTGGCATGCATCACACACTTTGTCTTTTTCAAATTTGATTTGGGGTAACCAATCACTAATTCCTTTTTCAAAAGTTTAAAAATCAAGTTCATGTGTGCATGTCCAAGTCTGCTATGCCATAACCAACTATTGTCGCTCAAGGCGGCTAAGCATTTGGTTTCATTCTTATAAAGATCATTGATAGTAAATGTATAAACATTTTCATGTCTTTGACCTTCAAGACAAATTTTGTTATTTGTTGAATCTTCAATAACACACTTAGCATGATCAAACACAACTTTGTAGCCTTTGTCACAAAGTTGGTTTATGCTAAGAATGTTATATTTCAAACCATCATTAAGCAAAATATTTTCAATAAAAGGGAAATTTTTTTTACTAATATAGCCAATTCCTATGATTTTCCCTTTCCTATTATCTCCGGAAGTCATAAAACTACCATCTTTTGGTTTGAGAGATGCAAACATCGACTTGTCGCCTGTCATGTGCCTTGAGCAAGCACTGTCGAGATACCACATCCCCTTCTTGAATGAGGATTTGAGACACACTTGTAAGGAGAATTAAGTTTTGATCTTTGGTACCTAAATTTTCTTGTGTCATTTGGTGTTAGTTCCTTGAGGATGTGTTCCTTCAGGAACCCAAGCCTTTTTCACAAAACTGTTAGAGAATTTTCTATGTGGACAGTGTGTGACAGTGTGTCCATGCTTATAACAGTGAAAGCAAGTGGCATTTGTATGATTTGATGATGTTTTAACAAAAATATTGCTTAAGAATTTTTATTTTTTCTTGGGCTTATAACTAATTCCAGCTTTGTCAAAAGCACATTTTTTCATACCAAGAAGTTTGTCCAAGTTGTTCTTTCCTTGAGTGAACTTGTAAACAATTTTTGTATGATCCTCAACTTTTTCACTTAAGGCTTTGTTTTCTTCTTTCAAAAAAGAAGCTTGTTTTACCAAGACGGACTTTTCATTTTTCAAAGTTTCAATTTTAGTTGAGGAGGAAAGAAGTAGTTTTTTTAGAACAGAATTTTTTGCACCCATTTTTTTCAATTCATCATGCAAATCTTTAAATATACTTTGCAATTCATCTAAAGAAAAATAATCAGGTATTACCTCATCATCTTCTTTGGCCATGAGGCATAGATTTGTCACTTTATTTTCTTTATTTTCATCCTCAGAGCTGCTGTCATCACTTTCACCCCAAGAAACTATCATGGCTTTTTTGAATCCCTTTTTGAATTATTTTTTGATCTGATGGCATTTAGCTTTGATGTGTCCAGGCCTTTTACATACGTAGCAGATTATTTCATCCTTCTTGTAATATGCTTTGAATCTGCTAGAATCGGCTTTTAACTTGTTAGGCTCTCATTTGTATCTTTTTTTCGTGAAGAATTTTCTTCCTCTTTCTTTCTTATTTTTAAGAAATCGCTTGAATTTCTTTGTGATGAGAGCCATGTCTTCATTTTCATCACTGGAGGATTCTTCTTCAGATTCTTCATCATGTGTTGAGGACTTAAAAGTAATGTCTTTCTTCTTTTTATTGTCGTCCTCTTCATCTATTTTGATGTTCATCTCATGGGTCATGAGAAAATTAAGAAATTCTTCTAGGCTAAGCCTGTTTAGGTTCTTGGCTTCTTGAATGGTCGTGACCTTTGCTTCCAAACTCTTAGGCATGCACCTAAGAATACTTCTTACCATCTCTGCATTAGAATAAATCTTCCTAAGAGATTTCAATCCATTTATAATGTTAGTGAAGCGAGTAAACATATAAGAAATTATTTCATCATGCTTCATTTTAAATAACTCATAGTTATGTACAAGGAGACTGATTTTTTACTCTTTCACTTGATTAGTACCCTCATGGGTAATTTCGAGTCTATCCTATATTTTTTTAGCTGTGTCACAAGTCGAGATCCTATTGAACTCATTTGGGTTAAGTGAGCAGTATAGGAGATTCATGGTTTTAGCATTTTTTTGTATCTACCTTATGTCAGTTTTAGTCCATTCGGCCTCTGGTTTAGAGACAACAGCCCCTTTAACAGTTTTGGTGGGTCTTTTGGTCCATTTATGATAATCCGCCAAAGGTCATAAGCTACGACTTGAATATAGATTCTCATTCTAGCCTTCTAATAGTTATAGTTTGTTCCATTGAAGAAGGGAGGTCTATTGGTCGATTGACCTTCGAATTGGAAAGGTCTGATGCTAGTGGTTACCATATAAAACTCATAGACTGTTAAATCAAAGACAAGAGCCCAAGCTCTTATACCAATTGTTAGAACAAGACAACCCAAGAGGCGGGGTAAATTAGGTCTTTAAGAAATTAACAATCTAAAAACTTTTTTCAAAACTCTTTTAATATTGCAATCAAAAAAAGAAAATATTAAAGCAATACAAATATTAAAAGATGAGAGATAGAGAGATAGAACCGGACGCCAAGAATTTATAGTGGTTCGGCTTTATCTTAGTCTACGTCCACTCCTCAAGATATCCCTTGAGTATTTTCACTATATAGAATACTTCACGGGCGTATTCTAAGCCTTCATAATCTTCAAGACTTCGCTTGAATGAACTGAATGTTTACGGGCACATTCACAAGGCTAACAGCTTTAAGAAGATCATATGAAAACAAGCCCATATTTTCTTCTAATATCTCTTGAACTCTTCTTTGATGAGATTTACTCACTCACTCAAAGGATGACCTTTGAATACAATAAATGAAGTGTATTAATGAGAATCACTCACTCCCTTTACAGAAAAGATTTACAATAAATGAGAAAGCAAAGAGATATGAGAAACAAGAACTGGAGTTACAGCAATAAATGTGAGCTTGAGATTTTTGTGATTGATTTGAACAATGGAACAGTAAATACAAGTCTCTAACCTTCTTAAATGCTAAGAAGGTACTCCTTATATAAGTTCTTGTGCATTCATGACCGTTAGAGGTAGGTGGGAGCAATAAATGCCAATAATCCAGTCGTTGAGATCTGTCGTGAGTTTAAATTTTTGTCGCAGGTGTCGACACAATTACCTTTGGTGTCGACACAAAGTGTCTAGGGCAGGATCCCTTAAGTGGTTGGGTCGACACAGATATTATGTGGAGTCGACACAATTAAGCACTCTACCTTACCAGCATCATGGTGTCGACACATTTGAATATGGCGTCGACTCGTTTGAAAGTTCAGCATCCGGAGGAACCACTTTGTGTCGACTCAACTTGCTCTTGATGTCGACACTAACTTTTCCAGGAAGCCTCGGTTCTTTTGTGTCAAATCAACTTGCTCTTGGTGTCGACACTAACTTCTGCAGGAAGCCTTGGTTCTTTTGTGTCGACTCATCTTCAGTTGGTGTTGACACCTCAAATGTACTTCCGAATCCGAGAGGAGGCACTTTGTGTCGACTCATGTCTTCTTTGGTGTCGACACTAAATTTTGTAGGCTTTCTCGGGACTTTTGTGTCAACACATTTTATCGTGGGATTGACACCAAAAATCTACAGGATGTCTCGGTTGTTTTGTGTCGACACAATTTTCATTTGTGTTAACCCAAACTTCCGGATACCAAAAGTGAGGATGACTTTTGTGTCGACATAAAATTGATTTGTGTCGACTCTTTTTGAGTCATTAAAAGCCACGACCTTTGTGTTGACACAAACCTTGTTTGTGTCGACACTAGCTTTGATATCTGAAACATGATTTTATGAAACTGTGAGGGTGTCAAACCATTTGATCAATAGGTGTTGACACACTTGATGTGCTTTAAGTATACTTTTTGACTTAATTTTCAATCAATATCAACACAAAATATTCTTTTTTAAAGAATGCTTATATGTTTGAACCTTTTTGAGATATAAGTCATTTCTTTGGCTAAAGTGTTAACTCAAATGTTCAAAATGTGTTAACACTTACATTTTTTGAAATATAAAATATTATCCATTTTAAATCCATTTATTCTTAGAAAATAAATTGTGAAAATTATCAAAATAAAATAAAAAACTCTTGGGCAAATAACAAGCAAAAATTTTATAGCACCCATGTCCAAATCTATGTCGGTCTCTTCTCTTGCCGAAAATATGAAAGAACAAAATAAACAGGTATCGGGTCCTTACACGAACCATCACCTTCAATGCCTTTAAAACCACTCGTTTAGATGATCAATTTTTTACCATCTCCTTCTCTCGTTATCGACATTCTGCTATGCCGTTATCGATAATAGTGTTCGAGAAAGTTCAGTCGCAGCTCGGTTTGCTATGTGTGCAAATTGCTCTCTTCTTTTATACACGAGAATCGTTTTATCTTGGAGGCAAACGTTCGTTGAATCACAAGCACCGAGGCGATGGCGTGATCTGTCTGAAGAAGACATCGTTCAATGCTGGACTTAATCTCAACCTGTTTTGCATTCATTTTGTAAGACTGATTTTATTTTCGGTTATGCTTTCTGTGTTCTGTTCTGTACTGTTTTAATATATTTGTGCTCATTTTCATACTGTTTTAACACACAGCTTTAAGAAAACAGTATACTATTCTTGTTTTATTTTTTCAAAAATAGTGTTTATTTCTATTCAGTTTTGAGTTAACTTATATTTGTTCTGGTTTTAAAATATAAATATTGCTTTATTTCCTTTTGTTTCTCTTGCTCCCATTCTGTTTTGAGTTTCTGCTTAAAAATCAAACCTGTGTTATGTTTTAATTAAATGTTTTTACAAAAAATTGTTTATGAGTTCTTTTATCTGGATCTGTTGTATTATTCTGTATACCCAAAAATAGATTTCCATATTTATGTTTTTGATTTTTTCTGATATTAGTTTCAGATTGTTGTAATTTTATTACTACTTTTGGTACTATCCCAGTTTTGTAAACCGACAGATTGTTGTATTCCATTTTTTAAACTCAACAATCTTAAGATAGATTAAATTTATATTTTAATTCTAGATTTTATACTGTAGTTATTAAATTAAAGTATCGTTGCCGTACTTTAATTTATTGGTTGTTGATTTATTAATCTTATGATACAGTATTTATTTTACGGTTTTAAGGTTTTATAAATCTGATATTGGATTTTGTTTCGGTGTTAGTTTGACTTTTGCAGTTATGGCAATCAAAATCGACAATAGAATGAACCCCACTCGTGTTGCTTCTGCCCTTGTAGTGGCATCTATTCCAGCCCCAATTCCATCTACGGTTCCTGTGAACCATGAGGAGAAATCAAAAAAATTCAATAGGACAAACTTCAAAAGGAGCCAGCAAAAGATGATGTTCTACCTGATGACGCTGAATCTGGTGCGGTTCTTCCAAGAGGAAACTCCTTCGTTATCTGAGAGCGAGGGTGACATGCAAGTTGTGGCTGTAGCGGAAGCATGAAAACATGCTAACTTTTTATGCCGCAACTACATCTTGAATGGTCTGGATAATGCGTTGTTTAACATGCACAGTCTACTGAATACAGCGAAGGAATTGTGAAAATTCCTTGACAAGAAGTACAAGACGAAAGATGCAAGATAAAGAAATTTTTCGTCGGCAAATTTCTTGAGTTTCTAATGGTGGATTCAAAAATTGTCATTAGCCAGGTCCCAAAAATTCAACTGATTTTGCATAAGATTTATACCAAGGACATGACTCTGAGTGAGTTTGTGATATCCCAAATAGATATATAGATATACATATATATAATTAAACAAATAATAATAATTACATTAATGAATTTACGGTTAAGATCGTTACAAATTAAATGCAAAAAATCATGATGCGTCATTAATAATTATATATATATATATATAAAATTATAATATTTAATTAATAATAATATAAATACAAGTTATTAAGAGATTTAATATATCATAGCCTGTGGTTTTAGAAAACCATCAATCGGTGCCTTCAATTTCATTAATTGAGCCTTCGTTGCTACGAGTAATTAGTATATATACATGGAATTAGGATTTGGTTTTTGCCTCGGTAATGTAAAGTGAGAAGCTAGGTTTTTGCCTCGGTAGTGTAAAGTGAGAAGCTCCAGTATTGGAGTACTAGGTTTAGAAGAAATTAAAAAAAAAGAAAAATCAAATTAAGTACGATACCTGAAATTTAGGCTTCAGATGTAGGAGAAAGAAAGAGAATATAGAGTTTTAAAAAATAATAATAAAAATAATAATGATATAAATTAATTAAACTAAATAAATAAAAATTATGATGTCTTATTAAACCCATTTAAAAATGCTAGATAAAAAAAAGAATAATAATAATAATAATATTTATTTAATAATAATATATATACAAAATTTATGATATAATAATGTATAACCGGTAGTTTAATATATGGTTAATACGTAAGAGTTAATATTTATATAATAAAACAGCTCTCAAAATATCGAACACAATTTTTTTGAACATATTTTTTAAACCAACGGCAGAGATTATTATCCGCCTAAAATGCAAAGCCATCCTCCGGTCATAAATTCCACGCCCAAAATGTAATATGCCCATAGTGCTTTCCCCCTTCTCTTTCTTTCTTTCCTCTCTCCCCCTCCCTCGCTCCTGACCTTACGCTCTTCTCTCCAATTTCTCTGTTCCTTCCCTTTCCCATACCATCGACACCGTCATGCCGCGCCACCGTGGTCACGTTGCCGAGCTTCCTACGCTGTCGTCCTGACACCGCCGTTCCGTCATCACCGTCTTGGCGCCGCCGTGGTCACGTGGCTGAGCTTCCACCACCGCGCCGCTGTCCTCACACCTCCGTTCCGTCGTCGTCGTCTTGTCGCCGTAGCCCTGCCTCCATGCAGCCGCCAGATCTGCTTAGGTACTTCCATTTTTCTCCCACCACTCTCTTTTCACTTCTAATTTCCAAGATCTATATGGGTAATGGATGGGTTTCATTGTGTCTGTTGATCTGCCTGTTAATCTTGAAATATTGAGAGAGAGAAATTAGCATTATTGGTTTCAATCTAAGCTTTAATGCAAGTTAAAAAGAACGGATCATACGAACCCTGCTTATTTTGAGAAAACCCAGAAGCTGGTTTTGGTATTCAATGGAGTTACAAGACTCGACTTGGTGAATAACGTGAAGCATTGTCGCGGTGGCCAATACAGACGAAAGATAACACACAAATCTCGAATCTATCTGGGGTAAGAGTCATGAACTGTTCTTAGCTGGGTTTCCTCCCCATCTCTCTCTCACAGAACTCACGGAAATTGATATTTAATTTGTTAACCACGCACGCTCTCTCACAGAAATTGGTATTCAATTTCTCACCCCTGCTAGGTATTACAAATTGTTAGTGAAAGAACTTTTAGTTAGAGAATTTTTAGTGGATTTTTTTATTTTTAGATATTTTTTAAAAATGTAATCCAGGTAGAAATATTTTTTAAATTTTTTGATCACAAAAATATTTTTAAAAAGTAAGGAAAAAAAGACACTTAAACTAGGAAAAATAGACACAAAAATACTATTATAGATTTGCCAATGAATATCATATTTGGGATTTTTTTTCTTGTATTTAACTTCTATTGGTTTGTTTTTTTCTCATGGGAAAAAAGCTTATTTGATGTGTTTTAACACTAGTAAATTGTTACCACATATAGTCGTTTTATTTCACATACTGTTATTGATTCTGTACAGATAGTTGTGAATGATAATTAATTCTTGCTATTTTTGTCTTTATAGATTTTAAATTTTTGTTCACAGGTGGCTTTCAACATTTTAAAGTAAGTTTCTTTTAAATCATTTTTTATTCTTGACTATTGTGGTTGATTATTTTTTATTCTTAGTCATTTTTTAAGTAAGCTCTCTCTCACATGGAATTATAATTTATTTAATACATTACTATATGGCAAACATTTTTTAAATTACTTTCTTCAGTTTTGGGACAAACTAATTGAAGCCATCTTTCCCTCCTTAAACATGCAAAGCAAGCTAAACTTGAAAATGCTGATCTCACGATGTTGTGATACGTGGTTGTGGTTCTGCTATCAAGCAGGATTTTCCTTTAGAATACTGCATAATGTCTTTTTTTTGGGTATATTTTGTAGAAATTTTATTTTTGTGTTCCATTCTGTAAACATGCAAATGATTCCCCATTTGCTAGGTGTTTGTAGCGGCTGTAAATCGTCTCAGTTAGTCTATGCCACTGATAATTTTGCTGCAATTGTATTTAACTCCTATTGATTTATGTGCCAATGGATATGATATTTGTGCATTTGTAACTGTTATGATTTTAATGGTTAATTAGGATCTAAGGTTCCAATGCTTAGGGAAGGATTTTTAGTTTGTCCCAAGTCGATTATTGAGAAAAGAAAGCAGGAAAAGCTATATGAAAAAAAAGAAGAAAAGAAAATGTATTTTTTTATTTTTTTTGTATTTTTTATTCCCAATCTGATATTGAGAAATGAAAGTGAGGGGAAGCAAAAGAAAAGAACTAATTAGATGCTTGAGTATTAGTAACTTCTTATAAATAATTTAATTATGTCAAAACAAAGAGGATGAGATGTGCACATTGGTTAGATGTTCATTTTAAGTCGTGTAATGTTTATTTTGACTCATGGATAGGTGTTCATTTGTAACTATGAATTTTACACTTTTGACATTGCATTCTATCTTAAGAATTAATGGGATCATTGGAATACATTATTATAGAAGTATTGTTCACTCTCTAGAAGTATTATAGAAGTATAGTTTATCCGTGTTTAAAGGCATTTTTAACATAATTTTATACACTATTATTTTAGTTTTTTTTTAAAAAAAATCTATACATTTTCAAATCTTATCTGATCACTGTGCGAAAACCTTTTTTTTGAATGCAATGGAACAATTTGAAATGATAATGGATGAATCCCAACAACATTCAACCGATAATCTCCCTTGAGCTAAAAAGTAATCGATTGAGTTATATATGCTTTACATGGACGAATCCCAACAACATTCGACGTGTTAGTTTTTACTCCATTATAGTTGAACAGCATGTTATACGTGTTTTTATCATTAAATGTTTGTTATGTTGTTTGTCCTTTAACGTTCTCGATTAGTCTTAAAGTTTGCCTGAACCTGGAGTACTGGCCGTGTGTTAGCAGTAGCATTTCAGTCGACTGAGGGGGTGAATCCAATCTATTGGATGTTCTGGGTAGGGGTTCAGTCGCTAAGGTTAGGGGTTCAGTCGACTGAACCGAGGCGGTGTTGAGTTTTTGGGTTTTCTAGTAGCTTTTCAGTCGATTGACCTGGTGGGTTCAGTCGACTGAGTTCTTGTACGGGGCTGAGCCTATAAATATCAACCTTATGTTAGATATTTTCAAAACCTAGCTTCTTGAGTAAGTTTCCCTTTTCTCTACCTTATGTTTAGACTTTTGAGAACCCGAGGCTTGGTTTTCGACGATCAGTTAACGGATTCTTGCTATTTACGCTGTAGGCTTCGCATCCATCTGGAAGGATTCTCGTTCCGACGAGGTTCGATTTTTGAGATTTCGAGTTTCGACTCATCGAGGTAGGATTCTAGATTATGTTGTCTTTAAAGAGTGCTACGTGCAGTTATACGCTTTTTTACCCGTTGAAAATGCTTTAAATGCTGTGTTTTATGTATAAACCATGTTTATTCGGATAAAAAACATGTATTGTGCTTTTTTTGGTTTATTACATGTTGTGACATGTTATGGGTTTGACGAGAGGAATTAGTTTGTAATGGTTGGACTTGGGTTATGATATGGGTTTGGCGAGAGAAATTTTTGGGGGTGGACTCGTACTTGTGTATTTTGATGTAAAATCAAAAGGACCGATTTTGGGATCCAAGGATTGAGCAAGTCTGGGCACGAGTTGCTTCACAGTGAAAGGCTAAAAACTGTGCGATTGGGTTTCTCTGCCCACTGGCTAGTGAACCGGGAAAGAAAATTAGTCGTGTTGGGATATAGAAGGTTCCGTTACTTCCTGGGGTCTGTGTGGCCAGGTTGATGGTAACTCTTCTTGGGTCTACATGCTCGACCGACGTCAGTGTCTATGTTTATAAACCATGAGTTGGTAGAATCACGCGAACGCGTTGATGACGAGTGTATGCGTGCGTCTGTGCGCGTTTTCTCGGCTGTGTGATCTGAGTGGAAATAACATTTTGTTACTGTTTTCGTTAACTGTTAAATGTTATTTGCATTGTTGAAATGCTTGATTTTGATAATGAAAAATTATTTTGAGACTCATGTGGTCGAGTCAACTTATATTATGTGATTGCATATCCTACTTTACTGTATCATAGTCTGTTTTTATTGCGCTTCGACTCACGTAGTGAGATTTGTTAAAAAAAATTTCAAGTGTTGATGATCACGTGGAGATGATATACATGTGCCCGTGGTGGCGGGAGACTTGTATAATTTTTCCCTTTTATTATGAGACATGTATTCCTGCATGTGCTACCTGTTTCTAAAGACGTGTTGTGTAAGTTTTGAGACAATATATTATGCATTTATGAAAAAGCTGTACTGAGAGATGAACATTGAGTACTCTTTTAAATTCCAAATGCAGTATTTTGGTTATTTGCTTTGCAAGTAAAATCCAATATTTTGTTAGAATGGGTTTTGGTGGACTTTTGACGTGATCTTAGATTTTGGTGCGTGACAATTATTATATATATA
>JAOTRH010467571.1:0-27474 GCA_034768845.1 Heliamphora exappendiculata | reverse complement strand
CAATCAAATCAGGAGATCTGGTCAGTTGTACTCACAACTATGCACAATGTACAAGTAGGTTATGCATGAGAAGTATGTGAGTCTCTGCCACTTGACCGCTCGATCGGTGGCCAGGCAGTTTTAAGTTTCTTAAACTCTGACTGCTTAGATTTTTGGTGATCTATAAATAGATCATATTAGGTGCACGAATTCTGACTCTTGATCCTTCAATATTCTAAGCACCAAGTATATTCAAGAGTGATTTTGTGCAACTCAAATCTTCGAAGATCATTCGACAGCAAATTTTAGACGGCGTTCTAAATTCTGACGGAAGATTCTACTGGAGAAGGCTGCTATGAGGAGTCGTAGTAGTAAGAATTAAGTGGAGAACAATTGATGAGGATTCAACATACAAACTTAGAACTAGAAGATTGAGAGTCAGTTAAAAAGTCTGTAAGTTGTATTTGTTTCTGTTCGTGTTTAGTGCTTGCTTCTTGAACTTGGTATGTCCTGTAGTTTTTTACCCTTTGAATTTTTCACGTTAAAATCTTGGTGTTGTGGTTTATTCTCTTTGAATGGTTTGGATGGATGTGATTGATAATCGGAATTAAAAATATTATTTTTCAATAAAACAAAAAATTTATATTTAAAAAATAATAATTATAATTAATTTAAGCACTCTTCTGTTTCAACATTAACCGTGGCCCCTTTTGATCATTCTCTCACCCAACCAATTTCTTCATCACGAAGCATGGTATTTTTTTCCAATTGTTGGGACATATAGGGTGTTGGATTTTGATTTTCTAAAATTACTAAAATTTGTCGGCTTTAGCAAAATTCGAACAACAAGGAAAAAATAGTAATAAAATTTTTCAGCAATCTGAAACTAATTTCAGAATTAAAACAATATTATAATAATTTATTTTTAGTTACTGAATAATACAATAAATATAAAATTGTAATATACAGATTAAGAAATATAAAATAGTACACTGTTTGAAAAAAAAAATCATAAACAAAAACAAAAATATGCTATAGAACGAGAAATATAACACTGTTTTATATTGTAGAACGAGGACAGAAATTCAGAACGAAAATAAACACTGTTTTAGAAAAGTCTTTTGATAAACAGGAACATAAATAATTATTTTGCAGGAGAAACATAAAGTATGAAATGAAACAGAAAGGAAGAACAGTATGCTTGTTGTGAAAAAAAAACAATAAATAAATACTAAAGATGAAACAGTCTTGCAGAACAATTACGGAACTACTTGGGATCGAGTCCAGCGTTGAACGATGTCTTTTTAAGAAAGATTTTGTCCTCGTCACGGTATTTGCGATTGATCGAACGTCTGCCTCCAGAATAAAATGATCCTAATGTGCAGAGAAAACATGATAATCTACACACTAACGAACGTTGATGTGCTTGAACTTTCTCGGGAAGTCGGACTGTAATTATGCAGGAAATCAGCAGAGGTTGAGGAACGAGGATGGAAAAATTGAGTGTTCAAACCGGATCTGCAGCAGCCTTTAAATAGGCGCTGTTGGTGACAGTTCGATTTAGGTCGAATCAACACGACACCGGTTCAGAACAGGTGCATACCGATTCGGCCTACTCCAACAGGCGCGAACCAAAAACTGGCCCAATGGTTCGGTAATAACGATAATGATAACGGACACAGCCCACGGATCTCGGACTTGAGCTCGGCTCAGCACGGTCGGTCGATCGGACGGGCAATGGGCAGCTGCGGCGCGTGGGATTTGGGTCGAACCCACCGTTGAGTAGGTCCTCCTTTGTTCACAAAACTAGGTACCACCAAGGAGCACACCCCTTAGGCTCAACTTGGCTTATATAAGCCATTCACCCATGTTTCTCCTAACCAATGTGGGATAAAAAATAAATTTATACTCACTTGGACACTCACCTTTTTCTCTCCAAAGTAATGTGGAATATAACTTAATTACCATTATTTTGCGAACTTCAATGGCACACTTTTGGAGTCAATTTCTCATTCATCCATTAATGATTTTGAATGCCACCAAATCAATGATTACTGTACTCGTGGAGGTAAACAAATTAGAACTTGGAATCATCAAACAAGATTAATCCAACACAAAGATAATTAGCTAAAAATCATGTTATAATTTTATTCAAAACCCATTCTTTTTTCCAACATAGGGCTCATTTTGAGGGTCATCATCCGAATTCATATCAAATATACTTCTTTAGGACATCTTCACGACAAGTTGTCAGTCTACATCTAAGGGATCTAGAATATACCAAACTTGTTCTACCTAGAATGCCAATATAAAAGGTTCATTTGTAAAACGAGCATCTCAGTACAACAAACGATTGAAATTGGCTAATGTGAATTTGAAGGTATTTTTTTTTCTTCCCTTAGATGGTATCAATCCAAGCACACTTAAACATCACATATTTGATAGTGTTGGTATATCGAATTTCGACAATGTCAGTTAATCGTCCATAATAACACTCTACACCCACGCAAGAATTGTTATCCTTCCAACTTGATTAACTCTTGGTATCTGCGTTTAAAGTTACACTACTATTTTGAGTTATTTTTCGGTCATCCACCTCTTTCATGCAAAAACAAAACCCATTGCTTACACTACGATACAGATTTATGCATTTTTAAACTGTTCAAAATTAGACAATTCAAGAACCGGCTCATTAGCGTAGAATACACTAACCTTGACGAGAATTCTTGAACGGGTCTAATGCCATATGCTTATATTTCAATTAATTCATCAATGCATGCATGAGTTAATGAAAAAATATATGAATGTAAGCAAAAAGATTTGAAGTGCTTGTATTTTATGGCCTGAAATCTCTTTAGTGCCCCTTTTAATTCATATCTTGAAATATGGAATACTTGCATGGAGCCAATTGTACTCAAACTTAAAATGCAAACAAAAACCATTGGCTCATGAATTGTTGTCAGGACTTGAAAGTCAATATACAAACCAATGTGAACAATTGTGTTTGTAGATTGTTAGACCATAACCCTATTCCCTTGCTAAGTTATTCCCACCTATAAATTGACAGGCCTATGGTTCATTAGTCTTCTCATCTAGATCAACATACCATAATGAACTTTTTATTATTAGCCTATATATTAATCACTATCCAAAAAATAATAAAGTAAATTAATTATGTTAAATTTATTTCTTTTCTTTTCTTATTATTTTTTAAAATAAATTATTTAACAAATTGATGAGTCAAACAATGCCTTTAGGGTCTCGATCACCTGGATTGATGAATATGAATGGCATCATCATCAAATTTATCAGCAATACTACTAACACCGCTTTATAGGACCGCCAAGGCCACATGGCAAACGCCTGATATAACTCATCCCGGCAAATTAATAAACCTAAAGTGTGCCCCTTCATCCCTGTTTGTTTTGCTTTCACTATGTGTGTGTTAGTTTTATTAATTTATTTTTATTTTTTTATATTTTAATTATAAAATTATTTTTCGATTCATCTTAATAAAATAAGTCTAAAAATATACTAATTTAATCAAATGATGACAAAATTTCTATTAAATATATATAAAAAAAGTCAACAACCCCAATTTGACATCTCTAAAAAGTTAATTTTTTTTTAAAAAAATATTAGTTTTAAGTTAGACTGCTTGGTATGTCTATAAAGCTTATTATTTTTTTCTAAACAAAAAGTCTACACATTTTATACACTTAACTTTTTTAAAAAATAAAATGAAATAACAATCGGCAATTTTTGTACCACCCTTAAGAGTTTCTGAATTGCTCAACCAAACCACAAAATCACTATTGACAATACTTTATTAGATATGTATTCAAAATGTGACGACATCAATGGGCTCAAGTAGTTTCTCTTCATAGCATATACAAAATAAGCTCAACCAAATCACAAAATCACTACTAACAATATTTTATTAGATATGTATTCAAAATGTGGCGATATCGACGGGTTCAAATAATTTCTGTTCATAGCATATTCAAATACAAAATATGCTCAAATAGTTTCAAACACACTAATTAATTAAAAAGATATTCAAATACAAAATAAGATCAAATACTTTCAAACACACCATTTACTTAAAAACATATTCAACTGCAATTCTGTGACATGTTATTTGAAACCATTCATTACTTCGAAGATTGAATTTCTCAATAACTGCATCCTACCAATCTTCAAGTTCTTCCTTTATTAGGGAATCATAAACAATATTTTGTAAACAAAACTTGATTGACTCGTATTCTTTATACCCTTTAATTTTTCTAGAATACTTTTCATAATGTGCCACAAGCACCATAAGTGTCTTGCATTTGAAAAAACGATCTCAATTGCTTTTTTCATACGCTTTATCTTGATTTGTCACAATCGCACGAGAATACCGTGCTATGCATTGAAGCCAAGACTGAAAAGATCACGTAAAATTTTCTGTGTCTTCACTTGATATCAACCCACACCCAAGTAACGTCGACTGGCCATGATGGTTTACCCCAATAACAGGAACGAATGGTATATCATATTTGTTGACTAAATATGTAGTGTCGAAGGTAACTGCATCATCGAACTCCTTGAATGCAACCTTACTTCTTGCATTTGCCTAAAATACATTTTTTAGTCAACCATTTTCAGTCAAATCCATTATTTAATAAAAGTTTGAATTATCTCTTTGTGTTTTGACAAAGTAGTTGTTCAATGTAATATCATCTCCTTCCCCAAGTTATAATTGCCTGACTTTATTGATATACTTTTGTAATCTTTCTACAAAAATGTTAGATTCTTGTAATCCTCGACTTCAACCACAAATGTATTAAAATCTTTGTTCATTCTAATGCCAGCCTTGTCATTCAGTTCAAACATTATTTTCTTGTGAGGTTTAAGTATTTTGTTACATTTGTAAAATCGAGACTTTCCTAGACTCAATCCATGATTATGCTTAAGTTGAACAGAATTCAATAGCCATTTGTCGTTGGGGCATAATATTGCCCTCACTTTTGCTTTGCAATCTACCATTGACTATAGATGCATTCTAGCAATGTTATTTGACCAAATTCTTCGTTTTTCATAGCGCGCATAAGCAATAATTACATAAAACACATTTTCATCTTTCAACTTTTTAGATGTTCTTTTAGATATTGCAAAATCTTTTTGTTTGGCATATCTTGCATAAAATTTTATAATCTCATCAATGGAGTTGAGTATCATCTAATTCACTGACTCCTTTACATATTCTTCAACATTTTCAATTTTATCAGTTGGATTATTATCATTTGATACTGAATTTGTCTTCTCCAAACTGCATAATCTCCATTAAACTCTAAACTTGTAGAATCATTTGAAATTTCATCTATTCCTTTACAATATCCAATTAATTAAAAAAATAAATAGATAATACATTCTATGTAATAATATGCATAAAATAAATTATGTTGAAAACAAATTATTCACAATAAATAAATTACATCCTTATAATAACAATAAAATAATAATAATAATAATAATAATAATAATAATAACTTGAGATATTAACATGTACAAATACAAAAATACCTTTCCATCACATATCACTGCAATTCACATTATCAAATAAATTACATCCTTATAATAATAATAATAATAATAATAATAATAATAATTTAAAATATTAACATGCACAAATACAAAAATACCTCTATCATATATCACATCAGATGTGTTGCTCGGATCTTCTCTTTGTTTTGCTATTCAAGTTGAAGAAAACGTGCCTTCAAAATTGTGGGATTGCAAACAGTGAAGATTAGATTGCAAAGAGACAGAGCGTATGGAGATTAGATTGCAAAGAGAGAGAGAGAGAGAGAGAGAGAGAGAGAGAGAAAAGGACTTTTACTTACACTGAAGTGACGTTTTCACTTCTTCCAGCCTAATTCTAAATGCATCGTTTGCCACGTGGAGATGCAGTGTCTTCGGCAGTGTTAAGGAGCGGTGGCAGTAGAGTTTTTGCAAATTTATATACGGTAGAACTAAGTAATTAATGTTGTCAGGATCAACAGTAGCAATTGCTTGATTCCTGTAATTTTTCTGCAATGTATGAATTTAAAATTAAAATTTTAAAAAATATTTTAAAAAAAATTTAAATAGTTAAAACTTATTTAAAATACGTTATACATCTTATTAAATATGAATTTTAATCATTTAAATCACTTTCTGAATACTTTTCTGAATTTTATTTTTAAATTTATAGTATTACAGGTAATTTTTTTATGTTTTACGAAATAAAACCGAAACACAACTTCAATGTTTAATTCAAATTTTTTTTAAATATTTATTTTAAATTATAATTATTATTTTTTTATAAATAATTAATTTTAATTACAAACTAATATATTTACTAAACACTCATTGTATTTGTTATAACTTATAATTTATAAATTATTAATTTTAATAATATCAAACACCGTTAATATATAACAATAATATATATATATATATATATGTATGTATTTATATTATAAAGTAAATTTTAAATTGTCAGAATTTTAAAGAATTGACATTTATTCTTTTAAATATTATAAGAGAATATAAGTTATTGATAAGCTCCATTCTTCCATTGCCCTTTCACCCGCATCAATGCATCCATCGTACCTCTGATTTTTATTTGCAATCCCGAAATTTCTTTTCATTTCTTTTTATCATTTTATTATTTTTTGTGTGGTAATTGTTAAATTTTTATTGTATGCTATTGTTGTAATGGAAGACAAAATGTAGTTTTTCTTTTATCCATACTAATCTTTTTTTTAGGTTGGTATCTAATACACAAGAATTTTGGAAGTTTAAAAAATTATAATTTTCTCTATGAACCATTGTATACATGTATTACTATTAGTATTTTTATGTTGTAAAGAAAAAAGAAATAAAGAGGTTTAGTAAAAATAAAATTATTATTATAAGATCTTTAATTATTTGTATTAACTATTAACTCCAACTAATTGTTGAGTGAGCGTTAACTAATAAACTAAATAAATTGTAATGAGATTAGAAATTTCAAAGATAAAAATCGTAAAAAAAATTTAAAATACGTTGACATTTATGTTATTGTTTACAAACTTTTATTGGAATTTTTAGAACACAAATATCTTAACATAGCAGAAAAAAAGAACGTAGATTTAAATCTACACAAAACAAATAAAGATGGAACAAGAACATCCAAGAAGAATGCAAGAAATACGTGGTTTGGCTGACTGCATACCTTTACGGAAGAATAATAAGGAATAATTCACTTTATCAATAAGGATTATAAGAACTAGCTAGCTATATACTATCTGATCTCTAAATTTAAGTATCACTTTAGTGTATTTAGACATTTCTTTACACTTTATAGTCTTAACCCGAGACTATCTAGTATATTCTTACATTTTGCCTCACCATTTTTATGTCTTAGGGTTTTTAGTACTTAAATTCTATTTAAATAGATCCAAAATTAGGTTAAGTCATACGTCAATTGAAACCCTAGCTATCTTAGTAATATGTTGTCCCGCCACAAACCGCTCGAGTGGTCTAGGGTTCGCTCGAGCGAACTCATCTGGACTGATTACATAGAAATACGATACATAACCCCAACAACCTTACGAATATTAGTACATGGACATTTATGTATTTATTACAAACCTTAAGAATGTTAGCATATTTTCTTAAGTATATTGACCCTTTATTATAATACATCCTTACTTTATAATAGAAAGAAAAATTCATAACCAATGGGCAATGGCTAGAGAAGATGGCAACTGACCCCAGCAGGGTCACATTGCTTGTTTCAATTGGCAAGAAAAAAAAAACATAAATATCTTAATTTAAAATTTGGTACTATTTGGTGTTATTAAAATTAATTATTTATAAATTATAAATAAATAATAATAATTATAACTTATAGTTAAAATTGTAAGTATTTGTAAATGATGTTAACTCGTAATTGACATTAATTATTTATAAAAAAAAATAATTATAAATTATAACAAAAATTATTAATATTTATAAAAATATAATAGCTTATTATTAAGATTTATAATAAAAAATTATAAGTTATAGTAAAAAAAACAACTAAATCGTATTCGGTCCGTCTTCAATTGAATTATTCACATTATTTTATAAAATTCTGACTAAATAATTCAGACTGAGTTTGTACATCAAACCGAGTCAACAAAATTAATAATATATGGCTAGATTCTAGAATCGCATTACATAATAATATATGGCTAGATTGTAGAATCGCATTACATAAATGTTAAACCCGCTTTGTTTGGTAAAATGCTTAAATCTAATTTTTAACCTTTTAATTTAAAGCCAAAGAAATTAAAAAATTTTATTTGAAAATTTTGGTAAAAGGCTTAAAAGCCTAGTTTTTGGCTTTTCAATTTAAGATAAAAAAAAATTAAAAAGTTTCATTTGAAAATTTAAAGGCTTTTAGGCTTTTAGTTTTTAAATTTTTTACATAAAATAATTTTGTATATTTTTAAAAAATATCATAATTTTTATCATATACGTTTGTTTTTTATAAAGGTTATAATTTTGAAAATTTATTCGTTAAAATCTATATATCAAATAAAATTTATATTAAATATAAGATTATGTAAAATAAATTTTTAAGAATAATAATAATTTTTTTGGACTTGAACTTTTTTTAGTTTAAGCCAAATTTTTTGGTTTTTTTTTATTCGGCTTGAAGTCACTCATTCGATTTACCAAATAAATTTATTTATTTAGCTTAAAAGGATTATAAATAATTTTAAATAAAAAATTAATTTAAAATCAAGATAGTAATAGGAAGAAGGAAAAAAGAAAAAGCTTAGGAATAGTTTGAGAAAGTTCCCATGGAGTTGAAGAATAAGTATAATGTACAGGGTACTGGGACGGGGTTAGAAATATTATTCAGTGGGGGTATTTTTTTAAAATTAGAGATATATTTTTAAAATTATAGATATAATAAAAAAAAATAAATTAATTAAAATGCTACTTATAAGGTTTATATCCATTTATAATATAAAATTTGAATTTATAACTGACCACGATAACTTTTCATATTTTAAAAGCGATACATGATAATTTCATTTGAAATACTATTAAACATCTCTCTCTTAATATAGACAGCTAAGTTATCATGCATCCATTGATCGCCCATTTTGTTGCGTAAACATCTCTCTCTCAATATAGACAGCTAAGTTATCATGCATCCATTGATCGCCCATTTTGTTGCGTAGGCGGTTCTTACCAATCTTCATTACAGAAAATGATCTCTCTACATGGCAGTTACAACAGGTAAAATCAATACCAAAGTTAAAAATCTATAAATCAAAGAGTATCATATATTTTTCTGGTATTAACCATCATCTAAGCAAAATGATCTCTCAATATTAGAAAAGTCTTTTGGGTAAAATTCGACAAAACGGGTTAATCTTTCCTTGTCAAAAGTTACAAATGAATCAGATAGATTTAGACATGCAACACAAAATGACAACTCGGTGTTCACCTCATTAAAACGGTTATTAAAATCTTGAATTTTCATATCTATGACAGTATAGAATAGTTTGATACGAAAATGATGAGAATTTGTCATTTTTTGAGTTCTTCGTCTTGATCTTCCTCGAATAACATATGCTTCATCCATATTAGGGACATCAATTTAATGTTTGCCACAAAAAGAGAAAATTTCTTTCACTAAAGAACTCCGGTCATTGTCCCTCAACATTTGAAGTTGTTGTTTGGATATTTGAACCAATTTTATAGCATTTACAATATCTTAATCTCTTCTTTGTAATTTTTGCGACAAATCATTTGTAATTATCAATATAGCTCTCATCAAATGTAGACTAAATACAAGCTCAAAAGATTGTATTGAGTCCAATAGGCGAAATGCTTCTGCTCTTTGTTCTGAAATGATACCATCTTCTACTATTACATCAAGCACATCAATAACAATTGAGAACATGCCAATCAAACTAATTGAAGTCCCATAATGTGACCCACAGCGCGTATCACTGGCACAAATAAGAGTACGCTCTTGATTGAGGCCATGCCCACTTGTTATCTCGTCATTATGTAGAGTTTCAACAACTTTAGCAACATGTTTTTCTCGAAAAAGATCTCGACGTTTGCATGAGACTTCCACAACATTAACAATGTTTAAAACTACCAAAAAGAGATCTGTCATGTATATATGATTTTTCGCAACTGCCACAAATACTAATTGAAGTTGGTGAGCAAAACAATGCACATAATATGCCAGAAGACTCACTTTGAGTTGTAGAAGTTGACGATTCAAATTTTGAATGTCTTTTAAAATATTTTTCTATAATTTTAAATCTAATATAAACAAAAAATTGGCATCAGTAATAATCATCAAAAACTCAACAAAAACCCCCCACAAGTTAAAAAAATTTAACAACAAAATTTAAAAAGTAAAATATTTTATAAACAAAGACTCCACGAGATCCCAAAAAGTGCCCAGAGACAGTAAACAAAATCTAATAAAAAAAAGTAGTAAAACTAAAATTACCTGATTGTAAATATATATATCAGTATTGATAATAAATAAGTCATGACTAAAGAATACTTAAAAATGTTAAAGGTTTATATAAAATATTTTTGTAGTTTATTTTTTGTTTAGACTTTTTGGGATTTTAGTTTTATTACTTTTTTTACTAACCTACAAAATTAAGCTTGTCAATTTGATTATTTATTTTTTTGAGTAAATTACATTGACTTTTTTTAGTTATAAAATATTTCAGTAGTTTATTTTTTTATTAGACTTTTTGGGGTTTTGGTTTTATTGCTTTCTTACTAAGTTAAAAAATTCAACAACAAAGACCCCACAAATAGTAAACAAAGACCCCACAAGACCCACAAACAGTAAACAACCAAATGCCCAAACAGGAGAAGTCAGAAGTGAATAGCAGCGGAGAAATGAGAATACCGAATAAGGAGAGGCTAAGAGCGCAGCGGCAGCGACGCGAAACAGCAAGGGCTTGAAGATGAGGCAATATAAGCAAAGTGGCGGCGACCAGGGAAGAGGGTGAACTGGCGAACGGCGGCGACACCACGGCGCTTCCGACGACGCCAACGAGGGCCTGAGGCGAACGACGACGACGCCAACGGGAGGGCCTGGCCTGGGGGCTGGGTGGCTAGGTGCGGCGGCGTGAGTCACGTGCAAAGTGAAAACCCTAGAAGGCTAGAAGATGGTACTGTGAATGGGATCATTTGATCAGTGGGCATGGACCACGTGGTGAGCTATAAATTTTACTGTGAGCATATTTGTAAAATTATAAAATATATATAGATAAAAAAAAATTTAAAAGTCAGTGAAGGCATTTGCCCCACTAGTTCCACTGTGCCTCCGTCCCTGAAGGGTAGCAAGTTGACATGCAACAAAGCGAATTGATAGAGTTACCAAATTAAAGGTTTAAAATTAATATTTATAATTATAATTATCTTAAATATTTTAAAATGATATAGGTTGTACCTTTCAACATTTTTTAAAAACTTAACATTTATTCTCTATGGCCGTGTTTATTAATTTGACAAATTAAAAAGGATAAAATTAGATTAAAAATATGTATGCCTCGTAATTTTAGAATTTGTCTCTTCATTTGTACCGAGTTTAGATTTTGGAATTTTGAGTTTCACTATTAATTATCTACCGAATGTGAGATTTGGAGTCCAAAATTTATAAAAATTAACACAATTCATTCTCGCTCTCTCTTAGAATTATATTTTATCTTTATTTAATGGTAAAAAATGATTTTTTAATATTCGTATTTTATATTTTATTTTACTTTAACCAAACACGACATAAAATAATATTATGATACATGTAATTTTTTTTATTTTTCTATAGTATTAAAAAGGTGATCCAAAGCTTTGGTCAAAGACCATGTTTAAGTGGAATATTTGACAATTTCATTCTTTTGGGGGCAACTAGCTTGAAATTTGAGTGGCTATTCTTCTAGCTTTTAAGTTTCAACCCATGACTAAGCTTATATTTGATTTAGTTTTTTTAAATATTTTTTAGTTAAAAATTTCTTAAAAAGTTTACTTATTTTGCATCAACTAGCTTTATTCACATATTCTTACATATAATTTTTTATTAAAAAAAAATTAAAAAGTCAAAAAATCTATTAAAAAAAATTAGTCTAAACACAAGCTAAATTTTAAAAAATAAGGGCTTGATTGGCAAGAAAAGTTTTTAAATTTTTTAGTTAAAAAATATAAAAAAGAAAGCATAGCTTATTTAGAAAAAAAATAAAAAGTTAAATTAAGATATTAATTTTTTAAATATTTTATTTTATTCTAAAAGACAATAATAGCTCTACTTGCTAAGTTATTTACTACTAATACCAATTAAATATAATTATTATAATTAACTATATAAAAAAATAAAAATAAATTTTTTTTACCCAATCAACTAACTTAAAAAAATCAACTTAAAATCTCATTAATTACTAAGTAATTTACTTTAAATTATAACATTTTGACTAAAAATAAAAAAAATAAAAAAAAGAGTAAGTTTTGAAGTGTTGAGAATCAGAACAATTGTCCATTGGAGCAGTACTTTTTTTTTTTTAATGGTCCCGAGAGGCTGACTTTTCCAATTTATTTTATATTTGGTTTCATAGATTTTTATAGCTAATATAATAATAATATAATACTAATTATGGCCCACGCTCTATATGGTCTGTGAGCATGGGGTTGAAACTGAAATTATGCAGAACCTGGGACTTTCAACTTTAATAAAAGTCGTTCCGATTATATAATTTGGGAAGTTATAATGCTATTTAGGACTATTTTGCATGCTTATTTATGTGATATAATTAAATAATTAATAATTTTTATTATTAAATAAATAAATAAGTAATTTTAACTGTGTCACGTTAGTATTTTTTTTTTCAGTTCTTGTTATAATATTTCAAACTTTGATTATAATTATTCTAAACTCTACTTTATGCTCTTATAACTAGCTAGAATGTGTAATTAGGGGTCGTTTGTTAACTTGATTGTAAATTTTAAGTTTTAATTTTTTATTTAAAATTATTTAAAGTCAAATAAATAAAAAGTAATTTTTTGAATTGTTGGATAATTTAAAGTTAAAAGACAAAAAGGTAAGAAGGCAAAAAGCTCCAAGTCAAAAAGAAGTAATGCAATTTTTTTTAATATAATTTTATATTTAATATAGATATTGTTTGATAGATTTCGACGAATAAATATTAAAATTTATATTTTATAAAAAAATAAATTTATATAATAAAAATTATGATATTTTTTAAAAAATATATAAAAATATTTCAAATTAATAAGCAAAAACGCTAAAAACTAATAAGTAAAGGCAAAAAAAATAAGATTAAGAAGCGAGATTTAAAGCTTATTTTTGCTTTAAGCTAAAAGACAATAATGTTTAATTTCTTTTAATTAGAATTAAAAAGTAAAAAGTCAGACAAAATTCGAATACAGTTCATGAAAGCCAAAAAGGTCAACTTTTTTGCTAAAAATATTCATCTTTTATGAATATTTTTCATGCTTAGATTAAATTTTTTTACTTTTCTAATTCTTTTTAATGGAATCTAAAAAATAAAATTCAGATAAAATTTATATATATTTTTACTTAAAGCAAAGAATATTTGTTTAAACACGGAAATAAATTCCAAGATGACAAGCAAGTTGCGCATGCAAATTAGAATATTCGTCGTGTAGTGACTTTTTTAAATGTGATTAATTTAACGAGTGGGGCCAACAACTTTTATATTAATATTTTACTTAATAATATAAGGTATTAAAATATATAATTAGCTTTCGTATGACTATCAATTTTAAATTAACTTAAAATTAATTTTTTAACTTTTGACTTAAAATCTCAAAAGTCAAAAAGTTTCATTTTTTATCCCTTCACTTTTAAGCATATTTGCTCTTAGATTTTTTTGATTATTTTGGTAACAATTTCTGATTTTACCATTTTGACTTTTTTTTTATATGTAAAGACAAACTTAAAATTTCACATCTGATTTTTTTAACTTTTTTGATGGCTTAAAAGTCACTAGTTTTTCAACTAAACAAAATTTTAAACTTTTTAATTTAAAATAATTTAAAGCTAAAAACTCGACTTAAAACCAGATTGTCAAATGAATGCTTGAATAACACATGATATTTTGGATGTTTAGTATTACTAAAATTAATAACTTATAGATATGGTAGTTTATAACAGCAAAAATTATAAGTATTTAATAAAATAATAGTTTGTAGTTAAAATAAAAAAAAAATAACTATAACTCGTAGTAAGAGTTGTGAGTATTTAAAAAAATTATAATTTATTATTAAAATTAATAACAAAAAACAAAAAACAAAAAACTAGGCATAGAAACTTTACCAAACACCCTTCCTATCAAGTGCGAAACCCTTCTTGCACCTTAAATATTTTTTCAAGAACTTTCAACCAAGAATTGGCCTTTCCCATTTGTTCATCCACATATTTATTATTTTTAATAAATAAAAATATTCGATACACTTTAGGAGTATTTAGTATTGTTAAAATTAGTAACTTATATATAACAAAAATTATGAGTATTTAATAAAAATTATAATTTATAACTAAAATTAAAAAAAAAGATAGTTATAGTTTTTGTAGCAGAAGTAGTTTATATTTGGTAAAAATTATAACTCATGACGAAAATTAATAACAAAAATTTAAAATTTATTAATAATAATTTTGCCAAACACCCTATTAAATAACTCACTTTTATTTGCCTATCTATTTAATAAAAGATTTTCAATATTGTTCTACTAGCTAAAAGTTTATTTTATTTTATTATTAAATAATAATATCACATAAATAATGTCAACTAATACTTTAAAACAACCAAATATTTACAATGCTTGAAAGGTACGATTATTAATGGCGTAGAAACTAAGAAAGAATATCAAGAAGATCACGACCAGATTACCAACCGTTGAAATATATCACTTTATTTTTTTATTTATTTATGTCGTGAAAGCAGCAGAAGATGGCAAACAATTTAATTATGAGGATTCATTAAAGAAATACGCATCAGCTTTGAATGTTTTCGGTTTAATTTAATGAATAATTATTTAATACTCTCGAAATATTACATAATAATTTTATGTGATATTTTTATTTAGATTTGTGATGATAAATTTTACGTAAGGACATAATTATTTATATTTATTGAGTGATTAAAAGATAAAAAATTATCAACATAATATAAGTTACAATTATTTATTTAATGAGAATACCATATTATATCATCTACTTACATAATATTTTAAAAATATCTAATAATTTGTCCCGTTGAATCTCCTCCGTCAACATTTTCCAATAGTGTTTTTTAAAATTTTTGTTTTCAATTGATAAAAAATAAATTAAAAATTAATTACTCATTTTTGCGTGCACGTTCATTTATTGTAAAAAGATATGGAATCTGTAATAACAATTTTCCTGCATGAAACGACTTTCTACAAAACAGTTAACGTAAAAAGTAGAAGATGATTCTATCACGAAAAAGTTAAAAATTAATTTTTTTTAATAACTTTCTTGCTAACTAAACATGTAATAAATTTTTTTTAATAATTTATTTTATTTTATTTTCCTTATGAATCATTTTCTTGCACAATTTATTTGTTGTCCATCTTACCCAATAATACATGAGCCTGTTTGGGATGTAAAAATTTGACTTTTTTGAGGGTTAGTTTTTTTAGGCAAAGAAGAAAGAGAAAAAATTTAAATTATTTAAACTAATTTAGCTTCGTTCGTGACATGGCTTAACTCAAATAAGTAAGCAATTATTTGATTAAAACATAATTTTAAACCACCATGCAGAGAGAAAGTTGTCATTTGAAATTTTTTTTTTGTTTTTTGTGTGTGATTTTAAGCGAAAAGATTAAAAGTCTGACTATAAGAAAAAGCTAATCTGGCCCTTTATTTGGAGAAAATTTTTACTTTTTTTACTTGTTTTTTGAAATCTCGAATATGCTCTTACTTTTTATTTTTAAGCTGTATTATTTTGAGTTATATTCAGGGTATTATAATCATATAATATTTTAAAAAAATTAAATTATGTGAAATATAAATAATTTTTTTATTAAAAAAGTGAAAGAAAAATCAATGATGGGTTTTGCAAAATTATTGATAAAGCAATTTTTTTTATGAAAACGTTAATGGGCTTTTCAATATAAATGATGGGCTGTACATTGAAAGAATTAATGGTGGTGATGGGCTTTACATTGAAAAATTGTTAGTTGTGAAAACAAAAATAAATTAAAAACTGGATTTAAACCACCATAGTGCCTTAAAAGTCACTTCTTTTTGGATCCCTGTTCGAGTTAAAATTGAATAAATTCACTCCCGAAGGAAATTATTAAATTCCTATTAAATAATTTTTTTCATCTCAACTGAACTTTGTTTTTAAGAAAAATTATTATTATTTTTACTTTTCTAATTGATCATGACTAGAGGAATCCAAAAAGAATTGCAAAATTGATGCATTCTGTAATGGGTTGGTACTTTTTTAAAGCAACCAAATTCGAGACCTGAAGTTATATATATTTTGTAAAAAAACAAATTAATTAGTGTAACAATGAGTAATAAGAAAACACAATTAGTGAACAAGACACAATTGGATATTTGTTAAGAATATTTTTAATTTGAATATTTGCTTGGAATTGGTTATGCTTATGTAATGATTGTCTTATTTTGTATGTGAGACTGTTTTAATTCTAGAATAATTTGAATTAGTATTAGAGAATTTATAAAATTAGTGAACAAATAGAACTGCGCTTTCAACTTGAACCAATTTGTGTTAATTTGGATTGAATTGGGTTAGTTCTACAACATAGATGGTTCGGCAAATTTGCGTCCAAATTTTTAAAACCAATTTTGGTCAATTTGATTTTGGATTAAGCACTAAATCAATCCAGATCGATATATGTTCACTCCTATTTTATATATATAAGAGTGAAAAATTAAATAACAATTCGAATTTTGAATGAAACTACTAGTTGGAAGCTCAAGAAAATTTATCGGTGACATGGCAGATAGAGTTCTACTCTACCTACACTGCTCGAAACTGCTTCCTTTTGTTGTACTTTTGATTTTGAAATTTTTTACTTTGGTATTCTAAATTGATACAGACTCTTAAGCCTATCAACTAAGACTTTTATGACAAAATAACTTTAGCTTTAAACCAAACAAAATTCTTTACATAATCAAACTCTACCCATTTTAAATGACTTAACTCTTAACACATTTGAGAGTTTTATAATGAATTTAATACCCAAATATCAAAGCAACTTAATTCCTTAATAATCACAGGGCTCTTACATTAATAAAAATTAAAAAACTTAATAGATGCTGTTGTTACTAAAAACTCAAAGTCCTAACAACATTATTACATTATGATGGACACTAAAAATCATATATTGCTACCGTTATTTAAAGTTTCAAAATATAGTAATCATCATCCCGTGTGGACGATAAATGATGAATAAATATATATATTAATATTTATATAAAATATATTAATATTATAATGATAAAAATTAATAAAGATATTAAATTTAACTAAACACCCTCTAAAGATTAAAAAATAAAGCATGAAGGTTAATTCTTACCCTCTCTATATAGACCGTCTAGCTCAAGGTAAATGCATGCATATTTAACTTATTTTTCATACATATTTTCTCTCTTAAGATTATGCTGATTTGGGCATCAGAGGGCCTTTTGTCGGCACCGATTGGGAGGCTTATTTTACAAGTTTTCGATTGTCGGAGCACCTAGATGTTTGGTCGTCTCTATTCTCGTCAAATTCTTTATTATTATTAAAAAAATAATTACATTTTATGTTCACTGGAATATATATGCAAATAATAAGCTTCATGTCAAGAAGTATATTGGTTGTAAATCTTTATCTTTATTCTATTACGATTAATCATCCAATAACAGTACAAAGCATCCAAAGTTGATTAGCCAAACAACCAGACTTGGCTTTTTCCATAATGATAAAATGATTAATTTATTTTATTAAAATTAAATTTTAAATAATATTGTATAATCACAAATATTAATGCAATAAATTTTATTTAAATTAAGGGGCTGTTTGGGCTAGCTTTTAAACCGATTTTTTTAGAAGAAAAAAAACGACTTTTAATTGTTTAGTTTTAAAAAAAAGCTAATTAAATTTTTTTTTCATCTTCTAATCTAAGAAAAAAAAAAAGCAATACATATCCCAAACACCTTAACTTTTTTTCAAACAAAATTACTATAATACATTTACATAAAAAAGTCAACCCTACTCATAAAAACAAAAAAGCTATGCCAATATTCCACGCATTATAACTTAAAAACTAAAAAGTACGGGCATTTTAGACATTTCAACAAAAAGCAAAAAAAAAGATAAAAAAATAAAAAAAACCACTACAAAAAATTATCCCAAGCATTCTAACTTTTTTTATTCCTTATTTTTTTTAGTTAATTAGTGTAGAATCTTATTTTGGCCACTTATTCAAAGATAAGTTCCATGTAATAAATTCTTATCCCATAAGATTATGTTAATACTTTTTGGGACTTTTATATCCTTAAAATGTTCTACATAAAAATTGAGAACATTAATTACTCAGCACATTATATGGAAACATTATACCCTTGGTAAAAATAAGTTATGGAGACTTTTTTATTCATTTTTAATTCAAATAGGAGAATATCTCATGATAATGCTTTTACTTCAACAGAATATGACAATGCATGCCGAAAATCATAAATTTTATATGACAGGATATTATTGTTTTTGAGCTGCCTAATTCTATTTTTATTTTTCAATTTATGATAATACATGCTCTTAATATTGTAATACATGCTCAGGTGAAACCATTTTCATTTCAAAGATTTTGAAGTTTGTTATTTTTTTAAAAAATTTAGTGCGAAATCACTTCAAAAAATAGTAATTCTTATTTATTTGAAAACCAGTATATATAATTGTTTCGTAGTTTATATATTTTTTTCAGCATCTCTTATAGATAATTTGTGAACTTGTTTGCACGATGATGAATGCTTTTTGTGGGTGCTGAGTTAAAGTGTAATAATAAAAAGTTGTTTATCTTATTTATTTATGAATGAAAAAGTTAGTTGTATAAAATTATAACATTTTTATTCGAAATGAGAATTTATTTTACAAAAAATGAGAGTACTACTTTTGCATACGAAATATTTGGTTGATAAAATGAAACAGTGCCAAGGAGGTACTACAAAATGAGAATAGTTTATTGATCTAAAATTTTTCTGTAAGATAATGAGGTTATTTAGTTGATAAAATGTATTTTTTTAATATGTGAAGGATAAAGCCAACGCAATGAGGTTATTTAGTTGATAAAATGTTTATTTTTTAATATGTAAAGAATAATGCTAACACGCGAAAAAGTAAGAATATATTAATATAATAGGATATTTTGCGATGTACAGTATGAGTATTTATTAATATTCTCATAACTACACATACGAGAATAACAATAGTAGTTGTGCATCATAATTCTTGTTGTACAATGTTATTTAGGACTACTATTAAAAGATGTTAGTTGCAGAAAATTCTAGTAAATGAAATAATAAAATTAGTTGCAAAAAATAATAATATTGTTATTTGAAATGAAAATTTATTTACAGAAAATTAGAATACTGTATTTATATATGAGATAGTGCGAGATATGTAATATACTAATATGAGAATATGTTAATATGCTAGTTTGTGCAATATATATGAATTGTAAGAGAATATAAAAGTATTCATATCTAAATCTTTATAAGGGAATAAAAACGTATCCTTAAATATGCACAAGTTATAAATATATTCAATTTTCATAATTAGAATAAGATATTCTGCCATATGAATTGTAAGATAATATAAAAGTATTTGTTAGGACTTTTTCGCCTGAGTTTTCTCTTGTTGGAAAATCTGTGACACAATCCTATTTTTTATAGTGTTTAATAATAATCTCTCGATATAATGCTCGCTCTTCTGTGAAAGTATCTTTGTGTAGAATTGAAATCAAAAGGATGAATACAGATCTTCTTAAGTGTTGGTTTTATGCAGCAAAGTTTTGAAGGATGGAAAACTTGATCGCTCGATCGGTCTAAAGACCGCTCGAGCAGTCTATCTCGAGGCATGGTTATAATTCATGTATGGTTAGCAGCTTTTGGGGGTGGTTGATATAGTTTTCTATTTAGAAAACTGGGTGAGTTAGAGTTGTGAGTTTTGTTTTGTATTGAGAGGCTGCGTGAGTATATTGAGGGGGATTCCCAAGAAAGAATTAACGATCTTATGGTGGCGTAATACAGTTCAAGATTATCGTCAGTTCATCATCTTCATCATCAAAATCAGTACTTGAGAGGAGTCTCAAGTGATAAGTTCGGATGAGGATTTCTGCGACAAGCAAGCACGGTATTGGCACACGAGGATTCGACAAAAGACTTTTAACAATAGGTTGAGGATTCAACTGCGATTTGTAAGAGTTTCTTGTAACCAAACTTCGTTTATAGTGCTTGTTTAATCGGACTAGGATTAGTCCCGTGATTTTTATCGTTATTGGAGTTTTCCACGTAAAATCTCTTGTCTCATTGATTGTTGGTTGATTTACTTGTGTGTGTGAGTGCTAAATCCTTGTTGCATATCTATAACTAGGTTTTTTCAATTGGTATCAAAGCGGGTTATTTTTATGTGATCCTTGTTATCTAGTTTTTGATTTGCATACAAAGATTTTCTAAAAGAAGGTACATCCACCGGTAGACTCCCACTTCTAAATAGGACAAATTACCCGTTTTGGAAAGTTTGAATGAGAGCTTTTCTGAAATTTATAGATGAAGGAGTTTGATTAGCTGTCACTGAGGGCTATAATTATCCTACCATGACTGTTGATGAGAAAACAGTCCCTAAGCCATCGGCTAAATGGGATAGAACTGATTTTAAGAATGCTGGAAGGAACAGTAAGGCTATGAACGCTATTTTTAGTGGGGTCACTCAGGATAAATTTCGTAGAATAAGTACTTGTGACCTGGCTAAAGAAGCGTGGGAGATATTGGAAGTCACTCATAAGGGAACGCAAACTGTAAAAATCTTTAAACTTTAACGTCTGACCACTAATTTTGAAACTTTACGCATGAAAGAAGATGCGAAATTTGATAATTTTTATGCTAAGTTAAGTGACATTGTGAATGCTTCTTTTAATCTTGGTGAAAAGATTCTAAATTCAAAAATTGTTCGGAAAATTTTAAGATCTTTTCATGAACGCTTCCAACCAAAAGTTACTGCAATAGAGGAAAGTAAAGACATTGACTCTATTTTGGTGGAAAGCTTGGTTGGAAACTTGTAAACTCATGAGCTAAATTTTTAAAATCACAAATCTTCAAAAAATTTGACTTTCACTTTAGTTCAAGGGTTTGCTAGTGATTCTGATGATGAGTTCAATCCTGAGATGATGGCTATGTTTGTCAAAAAAATTAAAAAATTCTGAAAAAACAAAAAGTCAAATCAGGATAACAAATCTCAAAAACGGTTTGGGAATGACAAACCTAAGAATGGTCTTAAAATCTTTGACAAAAAAGAAAAAAAATCTCAAGGTTCAGGCCTCCAGTGTTATGAGTGCAAAGGTTTTGGACACATTGCTCAGGAATGTCTAAACAAGTTGAAAAAGAAGCAGAAAGTGTTCACTGTAACTTGGAATGATGAAAGTGAGCCTGAGTCGAGTGATGACAATGAGGATCATTGTGATGATCACAACATTATAGCCTTTACGGCTTCTGTTCATTCTGATGATTGTGTTAATGATTTGAACAAGTTTGTGAATGAGGATGAGATAGAAGAAGACGATGTCCAAACTGGTGTGGGGGAAGATAGTGAGTGACACTCTCCAAGCAGCTTACGATAAGCTGTACAAGGAGAGCTATGCGTTAATTAAAAAATGTGCCAAGCTTGCCTTTCAACTTAAAACCTGTGAAAGTGAAAAAGAAATACTTGTACAAGAGCTTCTGATGGCTCAAGCAAAAGAAGAAGAACTGAAAAATGAAATGAATATCTTATATATTAACTTGAAAAACTGTAAACAAGATAAAGAACGGTTCATGTTGTTGAATGATGATAAGTCTGCTAAATTGTCTGAGTTCGAATGTCATATCACTGATCTTGAAAAATAGTTAAGTCTTGCTAACGCTACTCTCAAGCGTTGGAATGCAGGGTCACGTGCTTTGGATGGACTTCTTGGTGATCAAAAAGCAGCTAGTGACAGAGCAGGTTTGGGCATTGTAAGCGCTTCAAATCAATCCATCGGGAAGCAAAAAGAGGAAGCAACCCCGACATCTGTGAAAGCAAAGCAGACCAATGAGATGAAAGGAAAGAAGGAAGAAAAAGTGGAGACAGAAGGAACAAGTATGGCAGGTAAGGCCACCTTACAGCGTGGCCAGGTAAGAAAGCCTAACTCTTCTCATATCTATCATCACTGTGGTATTATAGGTCACATTCGTCTATATTGTAAGCTCTTACATAGAATGCCCATTGATAATAGGAAATTTGTTCCCATCTGTCATCATTGAGTTTTGCTGCCCCATTTCATAGACCGCCCCATCCTAATGCCCCTAGAACATATATAGGAGATTCGGCTCCTGTGAAAACTAGAAAAATCTGGATTCAGTCAAAAGACCTGAAAGCATATGTGATTCAGACAGCTATGAGAGCTCAAAGCTCACATATGTGGTATCTTGACATGGGTGCCCTCGACACATGTCTGAGGACAAGTCTCTATTTGCCACTTTAGAGTCTTACAATGGTGGGATGGTGACCTTCGGGGATAGGAGAATTCGAAAAAAATCATAGGAAAATGCGCTATCTCTTCTCCTGGACTTCCTAAGTTGAAAAATGTTCTTTTGGTTGACGGTTTAAAGGCTAATCTGTTGAGCATTAGTCAGATGTGTGACACTCATATGAAGTTCACTTTTCTAAAGATAATTGCATTATTTTGGATAAGAAAGGTAAAATAGTCATGCATGGTGTCAGAGCATCAGATAATTGCTATGGCATTATTCCTTTAACTACGAAAACTTGTAATTTTGTTAAAATCAACTATGCTAAATTGTGGCATCGGAGACTTGGACATGTTAATTACAAGGATCTCACTAAGATTGCTAATAAAGAGTTAATAAGAGGAATTCTAAAGTTGGGAGGTCAATTGAATCGGGTTTGTGGTGCATATCAGGAAGGTAAACAAACTAGAGGGCCATATAAGAATACTGATAGCTTAGGCACCAAAGTTCCGCTAGAACTGATCCACATGGATTTGATGAGACCAACTAGGACTGAAAATTTAGGGAAGAAAAAATACATTTTTGTTGCTGTGAATGATTTCTCATGATTTACTTGAGTTAATTTTTTGGGAGAAAAATCTGACACGTTCTCAGTTTTCAAAACTCTTGTCCTTAAACTTCAGAATGAAAAATCCAAGTCTTACAATTCTGTAATCCGTATTAGGTCTGATCATAGTAAGGAGTTTGAAAACTCTGAGTTCACTTCTTTTTGTGAAGAGTTGGGTATTCATTATGAGTTTTCTGCACCGAAAACCCCTAAGCAAAATGGGGTAGCTGAAAGAAAAATTAGGGTTCTTCAAGAAATGGCTAGGGTCATGTTACACGACAAGAAAGTTCCTCAACACTTTTGGGCAGAAGCGGTGAATACTGCTTGTTACATAATTAATCGCGTCTACCTGAGACCGCGAACTTTTCACACACCCTATGAACTCTGGAAAGGAACTAGACCAAATGTCAAGTACTTTCGTACTTTTGGTAGTAAGTGATACATTTTTCAGGATAGGGAGCAGCTAGGTAAGTTTGACACTCGCAGTGATGAGAGAATCATCTTAGGTTACTCCACCAATAGCCGTGCATATAGAGTTTTTAACATTAGAACTTCTACTGTTATGGAGTCTATTAACGTGGTTATTGACGATGAACCTACTGTTACATTTGCTGATATTGATTCTCCTATTTCAGGTACATACATTGAAGAACCGGAAGCTGAAAAGGATGAAAGTCAAGCTACATTGGAGGCAAGTGAAGACTCTGCCGAGAAGACCCCTACTAGTGTAAAACAGAGAAGTCAAGTGCAAGAAGCAGAACCCATAGGTTCTCAAAAGAAAGGACTGGAACCATCTGCTAGGGTGAAGCTCAATCACCCACTCTCTCAAGTTCAGGGAGAAGTCACTGACAGGATGCGGACTCAACGTCAAATGCGAGATGAGGTAACTAATTTGTGTTATGTGTCATTAATTGAACCGAAGAATGTCAATGAGGCCTTGTTTGATAAGTATTGGATTAATACCATGCATGAGAAATTAGAACAATTTGCTAAGAACAATGTATGGAAACTAGTCTCTCGGCCCACTGACAAGAATGTCATAGGCACCAAATGGATTTTCAAGAATAAAACAAATGAGTTTGGTGAAGTGATTAGGAATAAGGCTAAACTGGTAGCACAAGATTACACTCAGGTTGAAATGATTGATTTTGATGAGATGTTTGCCTCTGTTGCACGTCTTGAATCCATCAGAATTCTATTTGCCATTGCATGTAAACTTCACATCAACTTGTTTCAATTGGATGTCAAGAATGCCTTCTTGAATGGTGATCTTAGAGAAGAAGCTTATGTAGAGCAACCTAAAGGGTTTGTTGACCCGACCTTACCAAATCATGTCCTGAAACTTAGGAAAGCTCTTTACGGGTTGAAACAGGCTCCCAGAGCTTGGTATGACAGGTTAATTTCATTCTTGTTAGAGAAAGATTTTTTTAGGGGTGGTGTTGACAAAACACTGTTCATTTACACACAGACCAATGACATACTTGTTGCTCAAATTTATGTCGATGACATAGTCTCCGGGTCTACTGATGACTCTCTTGTGACTGAATTTTCAAAAGAAATGAGCTCTGAATTTGAAATGAGCCTAATGGAAGAAATGAATTATTTCTTAGGACTTCAGGTCAAACAGTTAGAATCTGGCATGTTTTTCTCTCAGTCTAAGTATGCTAGGAACTTGGTCAAGAAATTTGGTTTAGACAATTCTAAGCATGCTAGAACTCCTATGAGCGTCACTACTAAGTTGTCCAAAGATGAGTCTGATAAACCTATTGACCAGACCATGTACCGAAGTATGATAGGAAGTCTGTTGTACTTGACTGCGAGTCGCCCAGACATTGCTTTCAGTGTCGGGGTGTGTGCTAGATATCAGGTGAGTCCTAAAGAGTCTCATTTGTAGGCTGTTAAGCGAATCATCACATATGTGAATAGGACTTCTGGGTATGGGATTTGGTTCACTTATGATACTACTGCTGATATAGTGGATTTTTCTGATGCGGACTGGGTTGGGAGTATCGATGATAGAAAAAGCACATTGGGTGGGTGTTTTTACATAGAAAATAATCTTGTCTCCTGGCATTGTAAAAAATAAAATGCCATCTCTCTTTCTACAGCTGAAGCTGAGTACATAGCAGCCGGGAGTGGTTGCACTCAGCTTTTATGGATGAAGCAGATGTTGTCCGATTATGAATTTGAACGGGGTCCTATTATATTGTATTGCGACAACACTAGTGCTATAAACATCTCTAAGAACCCTGTCTAACACTCTCGAACTAAGCATATTGACATCCGTCATCACTTCATTCGGGATCTCGTAGAAGATGGTATTGTGATTCTTGAACACATAGACACCGAGTTACAACGAGCAGACATTCTCACTAAACCTCTTGATCATCCTCGATTTGAATTTCTTAGGAAGACTTTAGGAGTCTGTCTTGTCGAGCAGTCTTTCTTTCTCCTTTTGTTTTAAAAAAAGGAGTTGGACACTATGTACGAAGGTCTAAGTACCTTTTGAAAATCTTATATCTGTATGTTTGCTATGCTTGTTTCTACATCCGGTGCCTTGCTATTTGCCGTGGTTGGTTTGGTCCTCTTATATAACTTTGGCAATATATTCGGACCTAATTCTATTCTGTACACCTCTGGTGATCTGGGTTAGTCTAGTTTTTCATATTTTAGAATCTACTGGTGATTGATTTTTGATTCTGTGTCAGCTCTACATGATTGCATGCAATGAATTATTGACAACCCTTACATGGTTTAAAGATAAATGTCAACCTGATCTGGGTAAAATTTTATTTTGTTGTTCGAGGAAATTGCTACTTATGCGCACCATGCTTTTTCATACGTAATAGTGTGTAGATGCCTCTGTTTGAGTGCCTATATGCGTTTGTCTCTAAAGAAATGGCTACCTATGCGAACCTTACTTTTTCGTTTGTATTAGTGTGATAGCAGCCTTTGCATTTGTGGCTATCTTGAAAAAGGTTGACTCTGGAAATGGCTATCTGAGCGTGCCTTGCTTTCTCGCACGTTTTAGTGTGGTAGCCGCCAGTGGAACCATGCTTGTTTTTTTGTGTGCCTAGACTTAGAGGGAGTTTGTCTGACAAGCTTATTTGGGTTGAAATGGGATCATTATATGCATCTCATTGTTCTCTGATATAGTTACAGAAAATCGCGCTGTTGGGTTCAATATGTGGTACAACTTTCTACCTATGTTCATATTAGTGCACCCACTCATATGATATCATAGAAGTTGATCTAAATGTATTTCACCGTTTATATGAGTGGGTTGTACCTCATAGTCTCATAGCTATGCTTTTGAGTGTGTCATCGAGCATTGCATCTATATGGGGTGGATATCATCTTGGTGCTTAATTCTTCTCTTGTGTGTCGCTCCTCTTAAAAATTGTTTTTGGTTTTGTTTTTTTTGAAGTCTTGTTTATCTTAAGTCTCTCTGCCTTGTTCTGGTTTTGTGTAGTGTCTCAGTTTTTCTTTAGACCGATCGAGCGGTCCTTCGAGCGGTCCTTCAAGCGGTCTTTAGTCTTCTTTGGTTCTTTCGTCTGCAGGTCTTTTTACCAAAGGTTGCAATTCACCGCCCGCTAGACCGATCGAGCGGTCCCTCGGGCGGTCATTCACACCTCTCGGTTCTTTATGTTGTCCTTCAGTCTTGGTGTTGTAGAGGTACCACCGCTCGAGCGGTCTTCGCGCCTCTTGTGTTTTCAAAAGTCCTCCCAGGGGTTCTCAACTTCATATGTTTGAAGTTCCTCTCTCTCTTCTCTCGGTGCCGTCATCTCTCCGATGGGTTTTTCTCTTCAAGATCGAAGCTTTTAGCAGCGTCTCGTGTGTGTAATCTTCTCCGTGGTATGTTTCTCTCCATCTTCTCTCTTCTTGCTATTTTATGGTTAAAGTTCTCTTGTTCTAGGTATCTAGGTTTTTTTTTCATTTCTTTAGTTTTTTCTTGATTCTCTGTGATCTAGGGTGTTAGCACAATGGCTTTTTAATTTGATTTTGATAATTTTCATAATTTATTTTCTAAGAATAAATAGTTTTAAATGGATAATATTTTATA
>JAOTRH010467560.1:0-27483 GCA_034768845.1 Heliamphora exappendiculata | reverse complement strand
AGAATTATAGTAGTATAATAAATCTTAACTTTTAAAAATAATTTCTCTTTAAGATATTTCAAAAACATGAACTGTTTTATTTTTATATATATATATATACATATATATATATATATATATATATAGTAATGGAAGAGTCCATTGCCTTTGGTAGAAATATAGTGATATAAAGGTCAATTCCAAATTTTTTGTTTTAATTTTTGTCTCCATTGATTATCAGAGTGATCTCCAATATGATTCACCAATTTTGTATTAATATGTAAATAATTCCAAGAGAAACCAAGGTAATGTGTTGATATAGAAACAGAGAAATGAGATCAAGTCTTTATTGAGCTCATGTAAATAGAGAATGAATATTTTTTAAACATCTATATATATATATATATATATATATATATTGTTTTATGTTATTTTGGACCAAAATTAGATATTAATAAAATATAAGACCAAAGGACATTTTGTATTTTTTTGAATTTTTGTAATGCTTTTTAAAAAAATTTAAGATCATAAAATTTTATAGGACTCTTTTTTAAATATGCGCTTAGGACATCCTCTTAATCAATTGACCCAGACACTATAAAGTAAATTAAAATATTTACTCTTAAAGGGAATATGCAATTTAGGCTCGTGAATTATAAAAAATTTCCTACTCATATAATTCGGCCCATTCATTCTGTAGCCCTATTTGTCGATAATTTTTTTAAAAAAAATTATTTAATTTAATAATTATATCACATAATTTAAAATAATTTAATATCAAAATCACACTTGTCCTCCATTTCCTGAAAGCTATCAATCTGATGTTTTCATCATCAATGGTCTATATACTCCTAGGGCTACAAAATAAGTGTCAGATCATTATTGGTGTTGGGCCCATAATAGGCCCAGAAGCCCAAATTGTGGTGTACTAAGAGAGAATCTTGGTCCAATTTTAAAAATATCATGAAATTAAATTGACCCTCCTTTTGATTATTCGCTTAAAATCGAACTCATTAATTGTTTTTTAATTTTAAATTAAATAAATAAAAAAATTTATTTAATTAAAAGATGACTTTAAAATACTGTGCAGAGAGCAATAATACATTTTGACTGTTGATTTTTAGAAAAATTAAATTAAAAAAATAAAAAATGACTTTAAGCCGGTTATTAAACGAAGCTTAAATTGAGAAGATTTATTTAATAAGTCTCGAACATATATCTTTATTTAGTCTGAAAAAAAAACTGAAAATATAAAAACACGATTAGTTGAACACATTTTTTTTTTCTGTGCTTCATTTTATTTTTAGTAAAAAAATTGACATTAACCCAAATATTTATAATTTTATATTTATCTGAAATCAAAAAACTAAAAACAAATTAAAAAATAGTTTATATATAATGAAAAAAACCTACTAAAATGTCTTTTGGTGACTTTTTGGTCTTTAGCACCAATATGTATATACTTTGTAGAAGAACAAAATGAAAATTGAATAACAAAAAGATACTTTTTAGAGGATGAATTCAAGGATCCTGGAATTATTTCATTTTTATTTTTTTTATTTAGTGTAAGGGAGGCCTTTGGAAAGAGGGAGAGATGAGCTTGCATCTTATGAACTGCTTTACCAAGACTTGATCACTTTGGGTTATGATGAAAATTTCTCATGTCTTGCCCTTGCATGTTACTGCTCTGTTATTTATGTATTATTTTTTTGCCCCGGTCAGTCTTGAGGGCAAATCAACTAAGTTGTCGCTTTGAACCTTGATTATTTTATTAAAATTTAAAATTATATAAAAAACATGTTTGGAAAGAGGGAGAGATGAGCTTGCATCTTATGAACTGTCTTACTAAGACTTGATCACTTTGGATTATACGACGCTAGGGATGAAAATTTCTCGTGCCTTGCCCTTGCATGTTACCACTATGTTATTTATGTATTATTTTTCTCGCTCTGGTCAGCCTTGAGAGCAAATCAACTAAGTTGTCGCTTTGGACCTTGATTATTTTATTAAAATTTAGAGCTCTATTTAGATTTAAATTTAATATAAATATGTTTAAAAAATTCATGTTATGATAATCTTAGATGGATTACAAGTGGTAGTTATATTAATTTGTATATTTTTTATTTCAAGTTTAAATCATTTCTACTGTTTTTTAATTCTTTTTTTATTAAGTTGCAATAAACTCAATGTTATTTTAAGCCATCAAGAATTTTAATTATTTAAAATACTAAATAATGCGAATAGAATATAAAAATTAAAAGTTACGATAAAAGTATATTAACGAAGTTATAACTTTTTAATCCTAAATTGTTAATTCTTATTTTATCAATTGTAATTAAACACAAAATATTGAATGAAAAAAAAATTTTATTGTTAAAATGTTTATAATATATAAGTTAAAAACTTAATATATAAGTGGTATTATATTTTATTTAATTTTTTTTATAAATTTAATTTTGTTAAAACATGACTACAAACATATTAATCTATTTAAATTTTTATAATTAATTTTACAATTTATCTTAAAATTTATGAGAGCCTCATATCTCAAACTCGCTTTGAGCCCTTAGATAACATGTGGAGAGGCGACAGTATTTACTTCTTTCGTTCTAAATTTTTTTTTTCTGCCTCACTCCCAATTATAAAGAATTATATATATATATATATAACTCCCGATATACTTTTGGCCCCTCTTTTTTGATTTTCTCTCTTTATTTTTGTTCTAATAAAATAAAAAACAAAAACGAGACACTAGGTCCCTAAGTAGAGATTCAGAGATTGTGCTGCACCTAAAAGACAGCACGGTAGTGCTACGCCCTATTTGAAATGATTTGGTAAATATATTTTTATGATCGAATTTATTTATTACGTAGAACTCGTCGAGTTTGCTTAGCGTAAAAAAATTTAGATTCATCCGATACCTGCAACTAAGTGATTAAATTATATTTTTTAATAATATTTTTTAAAAATTATAATATTTATTTATTTATAAAATAATATTAAAAAAAATTATTCAATCATTTGTTACAGGTATAAAATAAATTTAAAAATTAATAAATTTAACAAATTCTACCTAATAAAGAAATTTAATTATAAAAATATATTTACTAAATCACCCCAAATAAGACTAAGTAACACCATACTGCTCCAGCTCGGTATTCGGGTTGCCCTAAGTAGACCATAGCTAGCTACCATCTATCTCATCAACACAATCTGATTCGATTCGCCACATCATCCACATGGGTACGTAGGATTGAACCAATCATGTCTGCCAGAATTGCAGTCTTGTACTGGGGGCGGAGGGGGACATGGAAACATTTTCTCGAGAAAATGGTTTTAAATTGTTTTTGGTTTAACCAGCTGGTCCACCTCTTTTGATCTACAATTATGGTACAGATTCGGACATCAAATTAGACACATTAGCTTAATTTTGCAATAATTCATCTCATATGATGGGACAACCGGACATCAAATTAGACACATTAACTTAATTTTGCAATAATTCATCTCATATGATGGAACAATCGTGTATTGATTTTTATTTTTCATATGAATTTTTTATATGGGGAGAGAATTTCGGCTCATGATAATTTATTTTGTAAGGCTTAGTCTACGAGTGTTTTGATTCTAAGTTTGAAAACTTTTTAAACTTGCTCTTAACTTTTGATTTATTTGCAAATTTTTATATTTGTTATTTTTATTAAAATTTATCATTTCATAGATGTAGGTCTCGAAATTATAAATAAAAATATTCTCAAAACTCAAAAAAAAAAAATGAAGTGTGAGTTGAAAAATAGAAATGTCTCTTATGATACTAATAATATGTGAAAGTGTCAACTCTTGCCACCTCATATAATGAAAATTCTCAGCACGCAATTATGTTGTTGTAATTCTAATTTTTTTGTAAACTACGTAAATCTTATCTTATATATGTAATTGTATTATTTTTTTTTGTTATTATTTTTCGTTTTATGCGATGACATACTTAGCAATTTTCTTTGATTTATTTCCCAAATTCTGTGTACAGAGAGAGGCAACACAACACAAATTACACAACAGTACACAGAGCCTTAGCCTTGGCTGTGTTTGTGTTTTTACAAATATCTTGGCATTGCACGTTCATGGATCGACATGCAGATGCAGCGGATGGCAGTCGACATGTTTAAACATGTTTCAGACATGGAGTACTGGGAATTGGATCCATGGATGGGCCCACCCCACTGCTCAAACCCATACACACCAAAAGCTTAATTTCACCTTCTACCATTAGATTTGTGGGAAGTCAGATGGCCAATATAATTTTTTAGTTTTAGGCATTTTGAAAAAAATAAAAATCTAAAAAATGATATATTTTTTAAAAAAGGAAAATAGTGAAAAAGTGCGAGAGTAGTGAAAAGTTGGCTTAATTTGTTTGGCAACGTTTATAATAAATAGAAAGTATATTTTTATTTTTTTAAAAATAAAAATAAAAATAAGAAATAGGTTTGGCAAACAAATGTTTTTATAAATTTTTATTTTAAAACAAATAAGAGGTAGTTGGGAAAGCCATTAGTAAGAGAAGAGTCACTCAAAGAGCATTGAGGGCAAATGTCGTGATAGGCTAGGAAAGTTGAAGGTGCTCAAACACAAAGCGATTGATGGTGGTGCGATTGGGGATCGAGCACCCCAAGTAGAAGAATTGATAAAAACTAGTCGCCAACAACTAAAAGTAGTGAATGGAGATAGTAAAGTCACAAAAAAATAATTATCACATGTGATAAATGGCAACGGTAAGTTGAGATAACAATAAGTGAATAGACAAGAGAAGATGATGGGTAAATATGGTTGGAAGTGATGTCGACAAGTAGGGGAGGTGGTGTGTTGTCCTGGGGGATGTGGTGGGTAAGGTGGAGAGTTGGTGATTGAGGTGATATCTAGTTTAGTGAAATTTTTAGGTGGGGATGAATGTAGATGTGGTATGAATGCGGTGGTGGTGGTAACGATGGCAATAATAATAACTAGTAATAATGGGTAAAAATCGCAGTTAATAGTTGGTGGAGGTAACAGTTGATAGAGAGAGGTGGGAGTGGAGGTGGCGGTTGATAGGAGAGGTAGTTGTTGGAAGTGGCGGTGGGTTGTCAGAGGTTGTAGTCGAAGGTGATGGTCGAAATTAATTACACAAAAAGGAGAAAATAAAAATTATTTACAAAATAAGTGAAAATGTATTTTTTTTTATTTTTAAAATTTAGTAAAATTTAAAAACTATTTATAATTTTTTAAAAGAGCAGTGCTCACTACTGAGACAGATTAAAGAAGAAAGATATGCCGGCCAAAAATTCAAAGATTAATCTCACACGTTGTCAAATGTGTTTTTATTTACAGTTTATGAAAATTTTAAACATAAAAGCAGAAAACACTAAAATGTAAAATGTTACCTAACCAGGATATGTAATTGTTTCAAGTTTACATATTTTATCCTTTATTAGTTTAATAAAAACTTATATTTATCTCTACTAATAAAAAAAAATCTGTGACATGATTTTACAAATTTTATTTTTGCCCCTACTATTTCTTTGTTAGGAAATAAGAGTGAACAGGAAAAGAAAACATAAACATGAATTTTGGGATGGCTTTTCCTAACTTTCTTTTCTCTTTTTCTTAGGTTTGTTTTCTAGTTTTGGTCTAAATTCTTTTTTTTTTTTTCTCAATAATGAGAATAATCATACGAGGGTGTCCGTTTAGACTTACAATTTGGAAAAAATTACATTAAAAACACAAAAAGAAAAAAAGAAAAACACTAGAGGATTTTAACAAGTTTTTTTCAACAAATCTAAACTTTTTTATTTATTAGTAACTTTTTTTTTTATTTTATTTTTTTATTTCTCATGACTTAAGATCCATCTAAAGAATATGTCCGTTTGAACTGATCTTCAAAAAAAATGATAAATACTAAATAAAATTGTATTAAAAAAGGTATGGAAAGAGAGAAGAGAAAGTTTGAATGAAAGATATGTTTGTTGAAAATTTTGGTTTTGGAAAAATTAGAACATAATTTTTAACTAATTTTTAACTAAATATTTTTGAATTGGATTAATTTTTTTAGATAGTTTCAAATTTTAATTTGTTTATTTTCATGAGTGGAGTAATCGTGAACTTTGTGACATTCAAAAATATTAATTGGTAAATAAGAAATTGGCTCTAAAAGTGTGCCATTAAAATTGATAAAATAATAATAGCTTGTTTTCATCCTGCATCGATTGAGAGATGATTGGGAAAGTGACTTATATAAGCCAAGTGTGGCATAACAAGTGTGCTATTTGGGAATACCTAATTTTGTGGAAGAGGAAAAACTTATACAACGGTGAGTTCGACCAAAATCACACGCGCACTCTGCTAGGATAGGGTTGGGTCACCAATCAACCATTATTTTTTTATGGAAAATTTATTAAATTAAATTTTTGAATTTAAATTTTAAATCTTAAATTTATTTTAAGTTACCATTTTTACCGAACCGAACTGTTGGAAGGTTTGGGACCGTTGGAAGTTAAACGGTTGGGCGATCCAACCGCCAGACCGAACCAATGTCTTATTGGTTCAAATTAATACGAGTAGTCACCAACAACACCTATTTAAAGACTGCTGCGGATTCGATTTATTTCATTCAATCCTCAAGCCTTCTATTGTCTTGCATACCGAAACTCTACTGCATTTGTTACCGATAAAGTTCAACACAGGCTTCGGTTCGCTGTGTGTAAATTGCACTGTTTCTTCTGCACACAGAGATTGTTTTATCTTAGAGGTATACGCTCATTAAATCATAAGCACCAAAGTGATAGCGTAATCTGTCTTAAGAACACAACGTTGAACGTTAAGCTTGATCTCAATCTGTTCTTCACCTATTCTGTAAGAGTTTATATTTTCTGTTTTGTTCCGGTTTTGTCTATTTGAGTCCTGTTTATCATTCTTAGGTTTTGTTTAATAAAAGCGTTTTACCATCTGGTTATCTGTTCTGAATTCTTCTGTTTTTGCATATAGAAAGATTAATTTCAAAAACAGTGTTCATCCTGCTTCTGTTTTAATGGAACAGTGTTATGTTTTTGCAAAAACAAAAAAAAAAACACAGTTTATCAGTTTAATTTTCATTTGCATTTGTTGTTGTAATTTTCCGGTTATTCAAAATAGATTTAAAAAAAATTCTGTTTCTGTTTTTCTGAATTTTAATATCAGATTGCTGTTATTTAATCTATTTCTTTTAGTTGTTGATTCGGCTTTACTGCACCAACATATTGTTGTTTTCAGATTTAAAAAAACCAACAATGTTTACCATCACCAATACTACTAAGTACAGGCACAAGAACATGACATTCTTATCTATAGAAACAGCCATTGCCAACTACCTCAAATCCAATTTGATACTGCATGTCTTCCACATGGAAAAATTTGAATGCACATGCATAGCCAAACATAACTTAAAAACAAGGGGGAAAGGGAATGTGGGACAAATAGTGGATTTTAGCACTCACCCTTAAAGCTGTGTGGAGCCAGAAACAGAGCACACTCAAAAATCAAAATTCTTAATCAAATGGGATGTTTTAAAATGCTTCAAGATCTATGTTTTTGATGCTCTAAACATGACACCCACAAGGATCAAATACAATGCTGCCCCACAAGGGTGCTACTATATCCAATCAAGCTATATAAAAATAAAAAATAGAAATAAAAAACTTAAACTGAAGAAGGTTACACTTCAGAATGATATGACAAAAACAGAGAATACAAGCAAAATGCGATTATATTAGGCAGGATAGTTCAACGGATTAAGATTGTCACATTGGGACTAATTGTAAATTCGAGAATTTGTGCTCGATCAGCTCCCTTTAAAAACTATTATTGGCATTTTTAGACACAAATTCTCTAAAATAAAATTAATTGATTTGGACAACCAAATGGGTGTCACGCAAGCTTCAATCCACAATAGCAAAAATAAAAGAACAAAAATAACTAAGAATGCAAGAATGTATGTGATTCGACTGACTGTCTATTTAACAAATATAAAATTACAAATCTTATACTCTTACTCACAATATCTGATTTTAGCCTCAATCTAAGCCTGTCGCTGTCTCTTTATATTATTTCTAGCTTATAACTTGAGCCTCGAGACATTTAGAATAATAAGAATTGTTCTAAACATTCTCGGTTTTAGAGTTATATTCCAATTTTTATATTTTTTTTTCTAGAACATGACCCTTAATTTTAATTCAAAAACAAAACCACCAAAATGGTAATCCAATACATGTGTACCCTTCCTAAACAAGGTCACCCATTAATTCACACCCAAGATTGAGGTTTAATTACTAACGCGATTCCTAAACCCACCAACGGGATTCCCAAAATCTTTATACCCAATCTTGTTCAACTTTCAGCAAATCACAATCTCTTTACTGCAACTGTTATCTTTTATCTCCAAAAAATTGATCATGTTGCACTACGAAAAATACCCTCGTTGAAATCTATGTGGTACAATGCCGAATTGGTTTTCCCAAAAAAAAATTAACTGAAATAGAATTCGATTCGAGTCAATCCCAACAATCTAACTTAACTGATCAATACCTGTAACTTGCGGGTTGCTATAAATATTCAGAAATTTACCTCGCAAAGGTGGGTTCCAAGAATAAGCCAACCCTTAATTCTTTGCTGTAATCATAGCTGATTTTCTTTCTTTCTTTTATTTTTCCTCCTTTTTTTTCTCTAAGAAATCCGGGCAACATTTCACAACAAAGGTAAGAGGTGATTCCATGAAGCTTAAATCTTACCATTTGTGATGTTATTCTTGGGAATCTAGATAATCGAAACTGTTCATCTTGCTGGCCCCAATAATAATTCATTTATGTAGAAAATCAATTAAACCCGATATGATTTCATCACATTTGTTTTTAGAAAACTGAATGGTGTCGCTCCCGAAAGAAGTCATAAGCATAAGACCTAAGAGCTAGAATGCATATCTACGATTTTGAGTTATAATTGTTCTTGGAGAGTGATCCCGCTCCTTTCTCGTTAAAGAAGTGAGAGATATTCGGCTACTCTTTTTTGGCAACAGATTGGGAGATAGTTTCCTAGAACCACCCCCCCCCCCCCCGCGCAAAGAGTTGGACCATTTTAAACTTGAATCAAAAATCTTATCCGCAAAATAAATTATCGCACTTACAATCGTCGGAACTATTCTCGTCGTGCTTTAATATACTACTTATCAAGAGAATCTTAGGAGTAACATTCAATCTCTACGACAGCTTGTCTCAAGAAGCTTTATTTTGATCGAATTACTTGTTTGAAACGTACTCGTTAATTATTTAATTAAATCATGAGAGTTATAATTATTAAATCAAATTGATTTTTTTCATAAATGAGTTACACATAGACTAAACAAAATAAACGATTTCTATTATCAAAGTGAGATTGAAATGAACCACACGGAAGCAAAAAAAATTGACCGCCCACTCCAAGTATGTCGGATAGATTGAATTGAATAGAGCCCACACGTGGGATTTGCCCAAGTCACCTGGCTACCCAACATAGTAGGAGCCCAGTCCACTACTAGCAGCCACTTCCAATAGGAGTGTGTGTTAACTATCAAATCACCAATACCCCAAATCAATGGTGTATACATATGTCCTTGTGTGAACTTAAACCTTAATGATTTTGTAATTTAAGCCCGTCTCTTTGGATCAAATTCACTCTTAATGGTTTTGTAGTTTTAAGCCCAAATTTCGAAAATTTTTAAAGTTTAATTTTTAAGATGAAGTTTTTTTTAGAAAAAAAGAATTAGTGTGTTTAGAATAGTTTATTTATGGTGGGTTTTTTTAAATATCTAATATGCTTTTATTTTTTTTCTTTTTCGTTTTTGATCGGCAAGCAAGAGTGTATATTCATTAATATTGAAGTCCAAACCATGGATAACATCTAACCATAGGCTTCTAATTAGATGCATCACATCACAAGTGCTAAAAATAAGGAATTGGATTCAAGTCTCGTGATATGTTTTCTTGTTATATTAACTTCTGTACTATGTATATTGGTGCATCTATTTAATTTGTTCATCTTTCTACATTTGAGACAATGTCACACGTAAAAAAGAGTGTTGGATAACTTGATATACATTATTGAACTAATTTTCTAACCGTTTAAACTTTTGAAAAAATTAGTGATTCAACAAAGGCAGCTCTCACTTTTGTCATCTTAGCAATATGCTCCTATTCCACCATTTTTCTGGGTTGAATACCAAATCATTCTTGGCCAGCCAGAGAGGCCATAGAGTAGCATAAACAATGGTTAACTAGATTTTGTTTCCAAAGTCACTACACTTAAACCCAAACCACCATATTACCAAGCTTTCAATGTTTTTAGGGCACACCCATTTGATACCCACCATTCTAGCAGATTACCCCAAACTTTCCATGCACTCTCACATAGCAGGAACAGGTGGTCCACATTCTCTTCCTCTTTTTCGCGGCACCCACAGAGTTTTGATGCATCCATGGGTAATATACCCCACCTGGTTAACTACTCCCTTGTAGGCACCCATCCAATGAAAGTTAGCCAGGTGGAAGATTTATTTCTTTGATTGGATAAAAGGAAGCCAAATTTTACTCATGAAGGACTTGTAAGGATAGCAATGAGGCGGGACAGAGATGAGCTCCCTTGTTCTTGTTCTTGTTCTTTATTTGATTGGGGTGGAAATCGAAGAAAGTATTGGAAAAATAATGAAAAATGGGGCGGGAACGAAAATATTTCGATGATAGTTTCTAAGATTTGAGATTGTAATATTAATAAAAATTATATAGATAGCATAATAAATAAATAAATAATAGTTGATGAATTAATAGAACTAAAAATACAAAATATAAAAAATAAAGAAGAAAAGATAGAAATAAATATAATGTTTTAATATTTTAGACTTATTATATTTTTAATATATATTTTATACATATATTTATATTTAAAAAATAATTATTTTATGTAATCGGGGCAGGACGAGAGGAAACAGGACGAGAGGAAACAACTACCGTTCTCACCGCATTTGTTATCGAGAATGAAAAAAACCTATATATAGTGGGGCAAGGACGGACGAGATGGGAAAAATTGCCATCCGTAAAGACTTGGCTAGACCCCTTTTCAACCGGAATGCTCTATAAAAGAAATTGACAGAGAAGGTACTATGGGAAAATGAACTTAAAACACTTATTGTGGTAGATGAAATTCCATATTCAAACAAGAAAAATGGGGAAGAGGGCTTGGGCCAAGTTAGGGCATCTAGGAATTTGGAATGCAATGTGAGGATGTCTGGATGGGCCTCAAAGAAGGATATAGAGCCAACTAAGACTGGGGCAAAGACAACACTAGTACGAAATATATCTCCAAGGGTGGAAGCAAATGTTTCGCATGAACATGAGCTAAGTTTCTGGTGTAGGAAAAATAAGAAAAAATGGTTGGTGGACTTGGATATGTAAGGAGTGTTGGTGGCAAACGAAGGAGAAGAAAGCAGGAGGAGGGGGACTAGTATTGACATAACCACCCTTTTGACACAAGATATCCCAAACAATAATAATAAGGGTAAATTACACTGACCTCCTATCTTGTTTCTAATAAAAACATAAACTTTTTATGTGATTTCTGAAATGTCACTAATCTCCTCTCAGGTTTAATTTTTGCATAAAATTAGTCCAACCGTTAAATTTCCATTTACCTGTGTCTTATTTGGTGCTTTTTTTGAATAAATTTTTGTAATTCAATCCGTTTATTACGTAGAACTCTTCAAATTTGTTTAGAATGTGAAAATTTAGATTCATTCAATATCTGTAATTAAGCGATTGAATAAGATCTCTTAATATTGTTTTATAAATAAATAAATAAATAAATAAAAATTATAATTTAAAAAAATATTATTAAATAAATGTTACGCAATCACTTAGTTATAGGTATTAAATAAATCTGAAATTTTAAATATTAAATAAACTTGATGATTTCTACGTAATGAACGGATTGAATCGTAAAAATTTATTCAAAAAATGCATCAAACAAGGCGCAGCAAAAAAAAAATTTAACGGTTGAACTAATTTGATGCAAAAAATAAACCTAATGGAAAGTTGTGACATTTCAGAAACCACATAAGAGATTTTTGTTTTTGTAAAAATCAGATGAGAGATCAGTGTAATTTATCCTAGTAATAAAATTAGAAAGGAAGCTGCTGTGATGATTGAAACTGGCAAGATGATGGGTCTGAACTTTGGGCTGGGGGAGGAACAAATCATGCAAAGAGTCATGGAAATGGAAGCGTATGAGGAAAGCCTGGTTAAAGACTCCATGAGGATAGGAATATCTACGAGCATTGAAGACCCAAGGGAGTGCGGTATGATACTGAAGAAAAGGGCAGAGATGAAACTATTGTCCTGGAATGTAAGGGGGTTGGAAAGGATAGAAAAAAGAAGAATGGTAAAAAAAGACCAGAAATAATAGAAACATCAGTATTGCTATGCTTCAAGAAACTATGCGGCCAGAAGCTGGTTTGAAGAAAGTTAAAATCTGTTTGGGGCAATGAGGATTGTGATTGGGTGGTGTCCAATTCTGTTGGGATCTCGAGAGGTCTACTAAGGGCCCGATTGGAAACTAGCTTAACATGTTGCTTTTTTGCGTTTTTGTTTTTTTGTATTTTTAGCCAAAAAACTAATTGGGTTCAAAGTAATTTATTTCGTAACTTAGCTTTAAGCAAGATTTTTTTAAGTTGGTTATTTGGATAAAAACTTAATTTTTTTTTTTTTTGTTCAAAGTGAACAATTTTACCTTTCTATATATTTGATATTAACAATTATATGTTGTTGGTAGTGATAGTAAATAAGTTATGAATGAAAAGTATTATTGTATTTTTAAAGTGGTAGAAATTTGAATAAAATATTCTAGAAGTTCGTGTTTTGATTTGATTTTTTAAATTTTTTATTTTTTTGCCAAATGGGTAACCTTAGCTTTTTGGCGTTTTTAACTAAAAAATTAAAAAACCAAAGTTGCCAATTATGGCCCAAGTGTGAGGGAGAAAAAAGTCTTTAAATTATATTCTGCTGAAAGGCCTATCCAACGGGGCTCTAGGATGTGTCATGGGGTAACATATATGGTCCTAATGACGAGAAAGACAAACTAGTAGTGTGGGAGAACCTAAAAGCATTAAGGAACTCTCTTTGTATCCCTTGGTGGCTTGGCAGGGGACTTAAATGAAATCAAAGCTGTTGGGGAAAGAACTGGATGTTGTAGGGTGAACAAGGGCATGAGGACTTTAGAACTCTAATGGCTGACCTACAATTATTCGATATCCCCCATGCAGGGCAGAAATTTCACCTGGTCAAATTGAAATGCCCTGCCATTTTGAGTAGGCTTGATAGGTTCCTTCTAAGTGTGAAATGGCTCGGCAGACCAAACTTGCAGCAATGGGGGCTACCTTGAAACTGTTCAGAACATTGCGCTATCCTACTAACTAATGAGCCATATGATTGGGGACCAAAACCTTTCAGATTTATCAACACATGGTTGAAAATGCAGCATTCAAGGAGCTAGTGACAAGAATTGGAAAAAAACTCAAACAGGGAATGGCCAGGGTGGGCGTGTGCTATTAAAAAGATTGTTGTTAAGTGGAACAACGAAGTTTTTGGAAATATTGAAATAAGGATAAAAATTACGGAAGAGGCTTTAGATAAACTCGATACTACTAAAGAACTAAGGCCATTAAGGGAGATCGAAGTCATGCAAAGAAAAGAATCGAGAGGCTCATTATGGGATTTATACAGATGGGCAGAAAGTCTTTGGAAACAGAAATCAAGATAGGTCTGGCTAAAAATGGGTGACACAAATACTACTTTCTTCCATATCATGGCCAATAGGAGGTTCAAGAGAAATTTTATTAGGCAAGTAGAAACTAATCCTAAACCGTCGGTGAAACCTCAGAAGATCAAGAATAGCATTCATAAGCACTTTTTAGTGGTGTATACGAAATCTGGGCGGATGAGACCAATCATGGATGGGGAGTTTTCAAAATGTTGAACCAAAGTAGCAAAAGTATCCTGGAAGAAAAGTTCACTGAATCAGATGTTTACAAAAGGATATGCAGCTGTAATGGGAACAAAGGCCCTGGACCAGATGGATTTAAGTCAAGCCGATCAAAAGCTGTGGCAAGCTGAATTTCATGGAGGACTTCCATTGCCAAGGCAAGCTGGTAAAAGGCATCAATTCAACTTTTGTAGCTTCGATACGCGTTTAGAATATTAGTATGATTTTTTTATTATTGGGAATAGAGTTGACATTTTCGTTAAAAGTATTATAGTTATTTTATATGATAAAAAGTTTGTGTGTTTGAAATATGTAGAAACATTTTTAATAAATAAATAAATAAATAAAAGTTCATGGACTTTCTTAATCCTCTTTTTAATAATCCCAAAAAAGGGATAAATAAAGATTTATTGACATGGTTTTTTCATGTATTCATTTGACACTAGCATTGGATAAATTGAACATCATTTGACATTAGCGTTGGATAAATTGAACATCATTGTCACTAGTTATATCTCGTCAAGCTCTGACTAGTTGTGACTTTCCACACCTAATCTAACTCCTAAAAAACCACTGATTGCCGAGCAAAGATTCTCTGCCAAAAATATGAATGTTCTTGAGTCGCAATATATTGGTAGCCATTTGATGCGATTGGAATCTCGATAATACGAATCTTGAGACAAAATCATGTGACTGTTCATACATTGGAACAGAGGGATATACATATTCTGGACAGAAATTTAAATTGGGCCAAAAGACTGAGCCACTCGGGACTAGCCCACAACACAACGACCATAAACTGCTATTATTTGAATTTCAACAGCTTAAATTGATTAGTCAACAATTCGACGATAAAAGAAAAAGTCGTTGGACCTAGTGAGCTTGGGCTAAGCCAAAAATGTGGCGGGCCGAGCTAAAATTACAACCCTAATTTTAAAATAAAACAAAGCATCTGGTGCCCTTATTACCATACTCGTATCTCCACATCATCGTTCATAATCGTTTGGCTACACTTGTTGTTATGAGTATCTCCACATCATCGTTCATAATCGTTTGGCTACACTTGTTGTTATGAGCTTGGCTCGACGCTTCTCATTCGAATAACTCAATCTCTCCACAACTTTGGAGAGCAGGGTCCATGTTGTGCCTTGGACACACAACAACATTTGTAGTGCCTTTAAAACGATATTAATGTTTTATGTAACTTTATGATCTAAATTGTTTATATTGTAGATCTAATCAAGTACACTATTCAAATAAGAAAAAATTCTACATCACATGATTTTATCACATGTTTAACTGTTTATTCTAAAAATAATTTACTAGTTCATTTTTTTAAAATTCTAATCTTTTGCATGAATAATATAATCGATGAGATCTAGACGATTCAGATCATAAAATTGTGCAAAAAATAAATACTACCAATGAAAGCACAGCAAATTCAAATGTGTCCAAGGCACAGCAGAACCCGTAGTCACAACTTCCCTTTGCACCTGTAATATCGCTTAGATACTACAAGTTTTTTCTCTATCTTCACTCCTGAGAAATACGATGTTTTGAAGTTCACTTGTTTCGATAAACAGGCATATTGGCCATGCTTGTTATGGGAAATTTGTATTTAATAGAATAAAAGAGATAAATAATATGTATGTACAAATAATTTTAAGGAATTAGTTTCTCTCCATTATTGGAACAGTCCAATCAGGCTTATTTTGGTTTTAAATAGACTCACCACTCATTTATGTTACCATTAAGTATCGTAACAAATCATATTTATATTATAAATGAATAGCAAATGAACATTACTGTTTTAATTTTTTTTTTAAACAAAAATAATTTATGTACACACTTAACGATATCCAATCAATTTAATTTTTTTCCTAAATGATCTATACATTACGAGCTATAAAATAAAAAATTCAGATCATCAAAGTGAATCCATATTTACCCAAAATGGGACCAACTGGACGGGTCCAAAACTGGATAAAAGCCAACTCTTTTCATAGTAAGTGAGATTATATATGCTATAATATTATTTATATCATGTTTGATTAAAGTAAATTAAATAAAATATAAACTAAAAATTAAAAAATCATTTTTAACCATTTGAATAAGGAAAAAAAATAATCTAAAAAGAAAATAAGTTTATCGTAACATCATTAAAATTTAAAACTGACCGTTAATAAAATACTCTTCTAAATTTAAATAAAAATAATTTGCTGGTAAATTGGCAATGTAAGAAATGCTAGGATTTAGATAACTGTGACTTCAAGTTCGGTAGTCCGGACGAGCAGCATCAATTGAATCCGTAGACACAAGGACGAGACAATCTTTCATGAGAGAGGGACGATCAAGTAATGCCAAACTCATATCTTAGAATGCTAGATTAATCAAAATACTATAATTGGGCAGTTCTGCTCCATCTCGACACACAATTCTTCCAAAAGACATTGACAAATTTTGCCAATTGGCAAACTTGGTGCCGATGTCAGGCATTCATTATATCTCAATGATGAAGAGTTGTTTTTTTGCAAAGCTCTTGCCAAATTTTAAGAATAACAGGTCAAATGACTCACCATCACAAATGCTCTAAAAGCTGGAACAACAGTTGTACTGGGAAAACTAGGAAAAGAGAGCTAACATAGGGATTTGAGTAGTATTCGGTTTTGAAATAGTTTGTGATTTGAGAATTATTGAGAAAAAAGATGGATAAATATCTTCCCTAGGGAAAAGCAGCAAAATATAGAACTAGCATAGATAGGAACATGACGGCCATACCGGATCTGCACTCTTCGGTTCATCTTTTTTTGCCGGCTAAAATTACCGGCAGAGCTGCTCAACTGCAGCAACAATCTGGGCTGGCTGAACCACAGTCCATTCCTCCAATGTCCCAGCATATGGCGTTGGCACGTCCTGTGACGACAAACATATAATTGGGGCGTCCAAATAATCGTGGAAATTCTCGTTGATAGCCGCTGTCAAACTAGCTCCGATTCCACCTGTTCGCATGCACTCTTCGACAATCAGTACACGGTGTGTCTTTTTCACTGAATTTCCAATCGTGGCAAGATCAAACGGCTTCAGTGACCTGATATCAATAACTTCGGGATCATAACCTTTGTTGACCAAAGTCTTTGTAGCCTGCATCACATGATACCTCATCCGGGAATAGGTTAGAATAGTCACATGCTCCCCGGGCCTAACCATCTCCGCCTCCTCAAGATTCAACACATACTCTTCATCTGGAATCCTCTCCTTGAGATTATAAAGCAAAACGTGCTCGAAAAGTATCACCGGGTTCTCACTTCGTATGGCAGCTTTCATTAACCCCTTGGCATTATAGGGGGTTGAGCATGCCACCATTTGAATACCAGGGATGGATTGGAAATAAGACTCTAGACGTTGGGAGTGCTCAGCACCAAGCTGCCTGCCAACTCCACCGGGTCCCCGGATAACCACTGGTATTGTGAACTGGCCACCAGATGTGTAGTGAAGCATCCCACAGTTGTTGGATATCTGGTTGAAAGCTAGAAGAAGAAATCCCATGTTCATTCCCTCAACGATTGGTCGCAGGCCGGTCATGGCAGCTCCAATGGCCATGCCAGTGAAAGAGTTCTCTGCAATGGGGGTGTCGAGAACCCTGAGATCACCGTACTTTTCAGCCAGGTCTTTTGTCACCTTGTATGACCCTCCATAGTGACCTACATCTTCACCCATTACACACACGCGGGGATCTCTTTCCATTTCTTCATCCAGGCCTTCACGGAGGGCTTCAAAAAGTAAAAGTTCATGCCTGGGGATGGAGGGTATATGCATTAACAGTATACTCAACTAACATTTTATCCATATGCATGCAGTAAATGAAGCATGCAATCTATAGCATGTATCCTCGGTATATTTGAATGCAAGGACAAATCCAGAGATATGAGATATGACATGAATTTGATACAGCATGTGCTATTTATACTATAGAATAGTACTTCAAAGGTAACTACCAGATTCAGAGTCAATACATTATTATAAAACATTAATTGCATGTGAGCCTGAAAACATACCACAAGTCATTTTAAAAGAGAAATAGTAAATCCCAGAAATAATCCTTCATACTCTACATTTGAATAGAACAAGCAACATTTTAACTGCTTGCAAGAATCACAGTGTTAACTCAATAAATACAATATAAATTCTGGGTCAGGACTCGGAAGAGGGGCAACTCCGAATTGTTACTTAGAAAGATTTAAGAATGTGTTTGGTAACTTCTGTTAAAGAACAGAAACCATGCAACAAGAGGTGCTCAACAAGAATCTTCATAGGTGTATTTGACTCTTACCGTAAACAAGATATTCTGCCATATATATTATCCAGTACACAACGAATAAAATATCCGAACACCTTTGTTTGTACGAGTATTGTGCATAGCCAAAATCAAAGCTAAAAAGCTCTTAAAAGAATAATAAGATTCCCTACGTAAGGAATAGGAAAGTGACTTTCTTTCCTACCTGACCACGACAAACGAACCTAAATGGCTCCTGAGTTAACTAGAGAATCTGCGAGCCTAACAGGAACAAATGATACCAAGAATAGTACTGTGCGAGCAAGATTGAGAATTCAGAAAGAAGGTATAATGTTATTTAGACCTTGATGAATCCATGAACTTTTTATACTCTAGACCTTTAGAAAGTATGCTTTTCTTTACTGAAGCAAAAGATGAGTGCTAAACCCAACTAGGTATGATGCTCAGAGCTGTAGACTAGGTAAAGAGCAAACATTTAGCATTATATGCACACAGTGGGTGCCTTCAGAGTCAAACATGCATTATTATGCTAGAAAAGCCCATCTATATACCATCATACCAAACCATGGCCGTCCACATAATATAACTTGCATTCCGAAATAAACATATAAGAAGATGCATTAACCAGTCAAAAGCCCTAAAATTTCTATCCTCTCCTAATTTACAACTCAATCCAGGTTCCATCAGGGCTGTCCACTTAACATATAGAACTTCGGATCAAAACAGCATGAGCATCCTGAATACAACGAATCCCTCTCTAGACAGATTCTGAAAATGTGTTAACAGATTCATAAGATAACCTGCAAGGCTGAAGCATCCTAAGTTGAAAAGAGCATATTTTTCTTCCAAATGGTCCCAGAGCTGTCTGGCCAACCGTAAGCTTTGCTAAGCGGTACTACCAGGGTAAAATTAATCAAAGAAGAATTATTTACTTCATAGTGGAGCAAACTTTTTCAAAACAGTATCTAAGTTTCCCTTCATTCAAAGAAAAAATCGACAGTTTTTTAGCACAATTTCAATGGACTAGGGTGGTCCAAGACCATATTTAGGCCTTGGGCTTTGTCCTGCTAAGTCACACAACTGCACAATGCAAACAATTTTCAGCTTAAAAGTAGAGATATACAAATAAGCATTCTAATAAATATTGGACTAACCCAACCGTGCATAATCTATAGAGCATTTGGTGGTATTTTTATCAAAAAAGCTGCTCATTATAACATTTGACTATGCGATGCAAATGAAAGAAATGACATTAATGACAAACAACCTAACTTGTATGGAACGTAATGCAAGCTAAGTTCTTGGTTAAATGATGCATTATGCCCATCTGCGCGATTAAGCATTACCGTGCATTTTCATATAGTGAGGGGCTAGGAAGCAGTGTCAGTTGAAACTTTTCAAGCCTTTTGGGATGTATTGCCATCATAAAGGATTCTCCAGGTTAAGCTGGACTAAACCAGCCATGCATAATCTATAGAGCATTTGGTAGTATTTTTATCAAAAAAGCTGCCCATTATAACATTTGAGTATGCGATGCAAATGAAAGAAATATGACATTAATGACCAACAACCTAACTTGTATAGCATGTAATGCAAGCTAAGTTGTTGGTTAAATGATGTGTTAAGTCCATCTGCCCGAGCAAGCATTGCTGTGAATTTTCATATAATGGGGAGCTAGGAAGCATTGTCACTCGAACCTTTTCACGCCTTTTGGGATGTATTTCCATCAAATAGGATTCTCCAGGTTAAGCAGGACAAACCGGAAAAAATTGTTTAACAAATGCAATGCTAGACTAATTTTCAATCCACCAGACATTTTAAGCTCACTGCTATAACAAGCCAATGTGCCATTAATTTAACAGAGAGAACTAATGGCCATATGGCACCTCAAAGAATTGCTCTACATGCCTTAGAAAACATAATAAAAGTAGGAAGGCTGATGATCTAGTGACTACATACAAGTTCAGGAGAAGAATTTTTGCTATTAAATTTAAACTTTCTTTCTAAAACCCAAAATAGAAAAGAAAATATGTTCAACCGAGATTTCATTGACGCGCTATTTGGTTGCAAGGGAGTAAGACGAAAAAAGGCAGGAAGTTCAAACTACACATTTTCTATTGATTGGCTCAGCGCAAAAATAAAAGATAAACCCAATTAGGATTTGCACAGTCATTTGCTCAGCTCAAGCATTTTTTTTCTCTTAACATAACTAAGAACTTATATTTCATGAACTCTTCTAAAAATGTATAAAATACTCGTGTCAGATCCTAGACAATCACAATATAGAATTTGTCCGATATTTTTTCTTAGACATTTACCTAGAAAGCATATTTAGTAACCAAAGTTTCCTATAAAACTACGCATAAACGCTGATTATGTACATGAAATGCTCAATAGAACTTTATAAATACTATTCACCCTGAAAAATAAAATAAAAAATATTGAGGAATATAAATATTTTGCTGAATTAGATGAATCTGACACAGACGCATACTCACGCTCAACACGTGTAACCGAGTCCATGTAAAGTAGCTATTAGCTAAGAACTATGCTTTTCCCATTTTATTTTCCTAACAATATTCTTCTCTTCCCAGGTGCGAAATTGCCATTTCTTTGAAAGAATTAATAATCAAGTGGATAGTTAAATAAATCAGCATCCACTACAAACCATCATATATAGAGGTACTATCTTATAATGAAAAGGAATAAATAGGTATGGAGGTAAAAGCATGTTGAGCTAAACAGCAAAAACTGATCAAAAGTTGTGTATCTACACACAAGAAATTGAACATACCCAGACTTGGATGTCGCTGAAGCGGTTGAACTCTCAGCCTTTGTCTGCAAATTTCACAAAAAATCAAAGTTACTTTCCAACAATAGGACATTTCTTCGTGTTTATACAGTGACATTTGCATTTTGTATATACAAATGTATTGGAATCCATATATAGGTTGAGAGAGAGAACTAGAGAGGGGGAATTTACTGCAACGGCATTGGTAATCAATTGATCAGCTTTGCGACTTCTGTGATCGGAACCAGAGTACAATCTCCCCACAGATCTCACAACAAAAAAGGCTGTTTTCCTCTCTAAAATACATACAAAAACTCATAATCAAAAACTCAAACGATGAAATACTCAAACGAAAATGCAATAACAAAGGCAGACGAGGCATTTCAAAACCAATTCAAATCAGGTCATAATTGAAGAAAAATCAGAGCGCAAAAAGCACCAAACCTGAGCGCGATCGGCGAGACGAGAAGTGGAATCTGTTCGAATCGAAGGCGTCTCTAGACGAGAGAGGTGTAGCAGCTCCGACTCCTTGAAAAACCACGGCCATTCGATTCAGAAACAAAGAGCTATGATTACAATTATAGGAATCAATGAAGAGAAGGGGGATGAAGAAAGGTTGTGAATTTGTTGAACTTTTATATCGAAAGAGAGGGCATAGAGAAAGAGAGGGGATTTTGAGACCGAGAGTGGGCGGAGAGATTGAGGGAAATGGCGCTGCCGCTGCTGGCCCATTTAGTTGGCTTTCGTTTTGGATTTCGACGATTAAGGGCGTGTTTGGTATACCTGAAATTGTCAATTTATAAATTATAATTTTTTCGTATATGTAATTACAATTTTTTAGTACAAGGTGTAATTATTTATTAAAATTTGTAAATTTATAGTTTAAAATAATAGTGTATTTGTTATTTTAGAATCTCAAGCTATAAATAAAATATATATATATATGAATACATTTATTTGAATTTTTAAAATTACTGTTGAACTAAAAGTTAAAAGCATCTTAATTAGAAATATATGGCGTGTTTGTTGCAGCTGAAAGTATGAATTTTTAAGTTATAATTAAAAAATATAAATATAAATTTAAGTAACAAATTATAAATTTTTATTAAAATTATAAATTTATAATTTAAAACAATAAAATTAGTGTATTTATAAATTTAGTGCCAAGAAATGTAATAAATAATAATACTCTTATTTAACAACTTATTTACTATTAATATTAACAATATATAATCGTCATGATCAATTATATAGAAGCATAATATTATTTTTTTTCAATCTACCAACTTTAAAAATACTAATTTAAAAATTAATTTATCAAATACCGTACTTTAAACCCAATTTAATGCTTTAACTAAAAAATTAACTTTTAAATTAGTTAACAATTCCACCTATTGTTAAGATCATTTAATAAAAAAATATTGAATTAACAGAATATTAAGTATCTAAATAGATAAAATTTGTTTTAAAATATAAATGATGCTTTTTTATATTTTAAAAATAAATATAATTTATTAAGTACATAATTAAACAATTTCAATAATTAAATTAAGATTTACATACTCGCACGAAGATGAGCGAAATTTAATAGTAACCAAAGAAGATGAACTCAACCCCACGCGCGTTAGCTAATCAAGTCAGGTCTCGACTCCGCCTCGTTTCCATCACCAAATTTGGTGCAACTGCACCTCTCCCCATTACCCTGCACCCCACATGAGGACGAGCCACGTAAGCGTCTTCGAGGGTAATTACGACATTTCAGATTCCTATGCTTGTGTCGAAGGACACGGTGCTGTATTTTTAAATATATTTAATAATAAAAATATAATTAAAAATTAAATTATTTTAAAAATACAAGACGGTGCTGTGCTTTTAATCACGGGCAGCTTCCCTTGACGCAGGCATTTCCTTCTTGTGAGTCGCGTCGGTCACCCATCTGGCCTAAAATCGAACAACCACCGGAGAAGTTATTACGTGGAGGGAAAAAATATAGTTAAGAGTTTTAGGATTTGTTTGGTTGTATTTTTTAAAATTGTTATTTGAAAAGTATTTTGTAAAAATAAATTTGAGAAGTTATTTTAAAATATTTTTTAAAAAAATATTACATTTGATGTACTATTTTTAAAAAAATAATTTCTAACCCTAAGTGGCCTCAAAAAAAACTGAAAGCGCAGACAATGAAAGTACACCGCTTGTTCAAGGGGTTCGTCTCGGTTAACTCTATTCCTCTCATTTTTCAAATTTTCTCATCATCCAAATAGAGTCTAGCGAGGCATTGTCAACAATTCGTTGCATTGGTAGTTACTGGTTATATTCGATTTTTGGTGATTAAAGAAAAATTAAATTGAAAATTCAAGAGGAAGGAGAGGAGAATAAGGAGGAGGAGGAGGAGCGAAGGCGACGGCAATGGTTCTTATCGTGGGGGGTGGTCGATCCTGCAGAAGTCTTGCAGATTTAGAAGGACCGCCACACTGTGAGAGAGAGAGAGAGAGGTGAAATCAACTCTTGTGAGAGAACAAAACTGACTTAGAGTTTCTACGAGTGTGATTTTCATGGAGGAGAGGTCGATGATGACAACGACAACGACCGACCAGCGACGATGGTGGATGCTCGATGGCAGCTCAGCGACGATGACGACAGACTGGCGATGATGGTGGACGCCGACACCGACGGCAGCGGCGACAGCAACGGTCACTGAGAACACTGAGAGGAGGACGACGAGGAAGAGTATTGTTTATTGTTTGATTTTGTTTGGCAAAACAGTCAAGAAAAATTCGAAAACATGTTTTTGTTGTTTTCAAAAATTATCAATCTTTAACTCATTTTTTCTTTTTTTTAGACATTTTTTTCTAAAAAATTCCAACAAATTGAGTTTCAAAATTTTCAAAGTATAATTCTCCTAAAACTATTTCCGGAAAACAGAACCAAACGGGCCCTTAATTTAAAAAAAAAACAAATTAAATTGTTTAAAATAATTTATTTATGATAGTTTTTTAAAAAAAATTCTAATATATTTAATATATTTTTATTTTTACTTTTAAATTATAATACTTAGGGTACTAGCACGATTTTTTTTATTTTTGATAATATAGTTACTTTTTAAAATTGAGAATATTATAACTGTTTTATATGAGAAAATTAAAATATTTAGATGTGTATAAGCTTTTTTTATTATAAAAAAATTTAAAAAATTAATAAATTTTTTAGAGATACCCAACTATAACTTAGAAGCTGTTTTTTTTTTTTTTGATAAAAAAGTTAACTTTTTGAAGTACCAAACAAGAGCTCACAGAAATAATGCTCATTAAAAAAATATATTGAAAATAAAATTTCAGTGTTATTTTATTAACGGTGGGTGTTTTATTTTGAAAGTTGGAATCATCACGAAAGACTACAGCCTCGGGGTTACTGGAATTAATTTCATGCTCTTAAATTAAATTAATCGAAATATATATAAATTGGTTCAAATATTTAATTATTAAAAAATTACTAAAAATTAATACGGACTTGTATTATATTGTAGCAAAATGTTATAAGTTCTTTGATCTTGAAAGTGAATCTATTTTTTTTAAAAATTAAATTTATAAAATATAAAAATATATGTATAAAAAATTTTCGATTACTTCATTCTATAAAATGCATGCGAAGTACTAATGTACTGTTTTTTAGATCCATTAAGTCCTTTAATTGACATAATTAAATTGGTAACATCCATTAAATTTCTTGATTTATAATATTGTAATGACATTAAATTAGAGAATAAAGCAAAAAAAAAATAATTAAAATTTAAAATAACATTTATTTTTTATTATTTCTGTCATCGTTATAGAATAGCTTCAAATTATATTTGAAATTGTAATTTTAAAAATTCTATAGATAAACAGGTCAAACAAATAAAACTCCTTATATATATATATATATATATACACACACATTCACATTAGTGACCTATTCAGTCATTTACTTTTTTAAAGATAAAAATAACAAATTATTTAAATTAGATAGTTAAATAAATTAAATTAAAGTGACCATCAAATTTATTTATTTTTATTCATGCCGCTACCCGAAACAATTAATAGATAGGAATATTTCAATAAATAATTTTAGTTAAAACTTTAATAATATCTAACATACTTTATATAGATAGAAATAGATATTTTAAGAATTAATTCGCATAATGCCCAATAATTTAAAATTTTATATAAAATAAATTCCATATTTTTACGTATAATTTAGTGAATTAAACTTATTAAAATATTCGTATCATTTTAAAAATTAGCATAGTTGATCCTTTTGATATAATAATTCAAATTATTTGTGAAAACCCTATTTAATAAAAATTGGTAGTATTAAGAAGTAATAACATATTTATCTATACATATATTTAACAAAAATTAATAGTAGTAAAAGATATTAATATATTAATTCGTGCATAGTACGAGTTAATATCTAATTTTATACACAGCATTAAATAGCCATCTTGGAGTCAAACGTTGGCTGGGGCTTTACCATAAATACAAAAAGTTTTGCATGTGTGTGAACTTTGAAGTATAAGAAATTCTAGAAGCACATAATTAATAAGCTTACAGAATTAGTTAAAAAAAAGTGGATGATAACTCACATTTGTTTGATAGTCAAAAAGTAAAAAATGACATATATAATATAGATTGCGATTAGTTATTTATCGAAAGTATCACATGATATTGTCTTTATAATACTTTGAGAGTACTTAATAATTTGTCAAAAAAATCTGCTACAAACATTAATTGCAAATTCACAATGTTCGGGTCGTGCTTGGTTTTTGAATTTTTGCAAAAATTCAAGTGCCTATTATGTATCCTCAGTTTACTCGTTTGGGTGATGGCAGTGTGATGATTGTAGGAAAACAAAATAACAATAATTGATGACAGTTCATATAGATTATATTTAAAAAAATGAGAACTATTAAATCTTATTGGGCGAAATAAGAATTATACTTTTGAAATCTTTTTAGTTTGGTCTCGTCTCAACAGTCAAACAAAAAATTACTGAATAAATGCAGACAAACAGAAAATTTATTACACTTCAAGTCTTTTGCTATATTATCGTATGCCTAATCACGAAAACTAAGTGTATACTGCAAATTCATAACCTAAATTCTAGTCCGGTTGCCTCTAGATAAGATGGAAAAAAATTCACTTATATTTTTTTAAGTAAGCTTTTTTAATTTTAACTCAGACGGACATATTTTTTTGAATTACTCTTGTTACAAGAATTTCCTTTTAGAAGAGTATTTTACTAAATGAAAACTATATTTAACACGAGATTATGGCCTCGTTTGGAATAAATTTTGAATTTTTGCTTATTTTATTTTTTATGAACTTTTCACTGTATAGTATTATTTTCCTTTTTTAAATTGTTTCAATGAGAGAAATCAAATGGTACATATATATACACTAAACACAAAAACATAAGTAATATAAATTCTAAACTTATTTGCTTATTATAATTTATTTTTTTATATTTATTATCATCTAAATTGATATTCTAGTTTTAAAAACTTATTATGAGCTAGTATAAAAGGAAAATAATTTTTTTTTTTTTGTGATGTGCTTGACTAGTTTGATGACTCTCCTCTATTTTATGTTTAAATTTGAAAAGTAAGAAATAAAAGATAAAAAGAAAATTAAGTAAAATAATTTTTTTTATTTAGTCATTAATCGATAGTACTCAGTATTTTTAATATTCCTCAATATTTTTTAGTCTGGTCATATATTACCGGTACCAAAGATATTTTAAATAAAATGAAATAAAAGTAATCATGTACTTATTTTTATCCAAAGCAATAATTTTTGTTGGAGAAAATCTATGCTTTTTCATGAAAATATTATGCAAAATATTTAAGTACAGGATCTTGAATCTAATAAATTTTAAGAATAAAAACTAAACATTAAGAATATATCTTTAGCGACCATTGGTATTTGATTAACTGAGTAAATAAAACTCTTATTTAAAATTCTTAATTTTTGGCTCACCTTTTTTTTGTCGCTAACATTTGAGAATAACCCGTATATTATAATTGATGAAAAATTAATATCTGTAAGAAATGATTATTCTATCTTTTATAAAAGAGAAGAGAGGGCTTATAAAATAACTCTTAGAAGGATTTCTATCTATCAACGGTTTCATTCTGTTAGTAGATAATCCAACGCCATAAATATATACATGCTCGGTGATCCAGAAAATATATTTTTATTAACTTTCAGCAATTACAATAATCTGAAATTACATGAAAAATGAAATAACAGAAACAACATGAATAGAACTTGCAAACCGAGTCCTGCAATCGCAGTTTCCTTAAGAATAATTCGCCGCC
>JAOTRH010467549.1:0-27484 GCA_034768845.1 Heliamphora exappendiculata | reverse complement strand
CCCCCTCCAAAGACATTTCTATTTAGGTATGTTTATTTTGATGGTAAAAATTAGAAAGTATTAAGTATCTCTTTATTAATAATTTTAAAATAATATATTTAATATATTGTTAATCTCTTTTTTTATTTATTTTTATGTTTGATTATAATATTAAATTTTTTATTTGTAAATTAAAAAATAAATCTTATATATAAATGACAATAATATGCTATATAATTGTAACTAAATCAATATGAACCAAATTAAAAAGTAAACAGTTTTTAAAATAAAAAGAACTATAAAAAATAGTTTTTAGAGAAACAAGAAAAATAAATAGTTTTTAAAATAAAAGAAAAACAAAAAATAGTTAAAAAATGAATAAACGGTTTAGAAAAATATATAAAAAATAGAATATGAAAATAAAACAGTTAAAAAATAAATTTTTAAAAAAATGGTTTTTTTTATTAAAAGAAAAATAAAAAGAAAGAAAGTTTCTTAAAAACAAAAAGAAATAACTGTTTTTAAAATAAAAAATATCTAAAAAACAGTTTTTAAAATAATTAAAAAACAGTTTTTAAAATAATTAAAAAAACAGACTTTAAAATAAGAAATAATAAAAAACATTTAAAAATAAGAATAATAAACAGATTTCTTTTAAAAAAATAACAAACAGTTTTAAAAAAAAAAATGATAAACTGTTTTTTATAAATAAAAAATAAATTGTTTTTCTAAAAATAATAATAATAAAATTTTTTCTAATTTAAAAATATATAATATTGCTATAAAAAATAATAATAAATTTTTTTTTGATATTTGAGTATGAATTTTTCAATCTCAAATTATCAATTCCACCCTTCCCCTAAAATAAAATTATCTCATATTCATGGGATTAGGAATCTGCCTCGGATAGTATATATGAACCAATTAATTACAACCAATCATAGTATACAGAATTGTTAATCCAATTCCAAATTTATTTTTCTTAAAACAAATATGCTATTTTTTTTCTTCTCGCCACCCGTGTATCAGAATTATTTAGGCCTTGGTTGGCAATAGATTTTTAGTCCGCTTTTAACTAATTTTTTTTTGTTTTAAATTTTTAAACTCAAAAACTAAAAGGCCTTATTCGGCAAATCAAAGGTTTTTAATTTTTTTACATAAAATTTTTATATATTTTTTAAAAAAATATCATAACTTTTATTATATATATTTATTTCTTATAAAAATTATATTTTTAAAATCTATTCATCGAAATCTATCAAACAAGATTCATATTAAATATAAAATTTATTTAAAAATAAATTTTTAGAAATTATAACTATTTTAACATGGTTTTTCGTGATGTGGATGAAGGAAATATTGAAGTAAAATATTTTTTTTTGCTTTGATATGAAGGAAATTATAGTCTATTTTGAGTGGATTGGAATTTTAGAATCTTTTTAGAAAAATTTTTTTTGAATAAATGTCTTAATATTAAGACATGTAATCTTTAGACTTAAAATAAAGAGATTTTATAACAAAAAATGCCATGTGTAAACTTAATTTGAAATTCATGACGAAATAAATCAATTAGGATTTTATCATGATTTAAAAAAATTACATATTTTCAGTTAATTGTGAAATTAAAAATTTTATTTTTGTGATTAAATGATTTTGGTGTTGTATTTGAATTTTTATAACAAAAATTGCATGAGAATTGCCTAAGTATAAAACTTATACAGAAGAATAAAATATTGTGATAAATGAGATATCAAAACAAGACTTCTATTATGGAAATGTTGTGTAGGAATGCGGAAATGGAATGGGCATTAATGGGTGAATTTGTTTTGTCATAAGTGTGCTGCGGCATTTGACTCGACGGGATTAAAGGCTCGGTGAAAATAAGAAGGTAAATTATAGAGAATATGTGTCTTAGGATTTAAATATATAATTGTGTTTTTTTTTTTATTCAATCAATAGGCATAAATAGCCAATGTACAAAAGATCTAATATGAAAAAGAATAATTACAGGATTCTATACAACTACTGGTTGATACAATGGAGAGAAATAAGAAAAGAAATTGGGAGAGAAATCAGGAGTCTTGATAGCCACAAATCTGGGAGAGAAATCAGAAGCCTTGATGGAGCCTTAATGGCCACAAATTTGGGAGAGAAATCAGGGGCCTTGATGCCCACAAATCTGGGAGATTTTGTAACACTCCCACTCAAGTTTGTGCATAGATATCACTCATACCCAACTTGTCGAGATAGCTATTGAATGCTTGAATTGATACTGCCTTGGTGAGTATATCAGCAAGTTGGTCTTGAGAACGAACATGTGATACTCCAATCAGCTTTGCTTCAAGTTTTTCCTTAATAAAGTGCCTATCCACCTCAACATGTTTAGTTCGATCATATTGAACTGGATTATGGGCAACGTCACATACTGCATTGTTATCACAGTACAATCTCATAGGACTAGTCTGTTCAATATATAGCTCTTGCATTAGATTTCTGATCCACAGTAATTCGCATACTCCCTTAGCCATTCCCCTGTAATCAGCCTCGGCACTCAATCGAGTTACAACCTCTTGTTTCTTATTTCGCCAAGTGACTAGATTTCCACCCACAAACGGGAAATATCTCGAGGTAAAACGTCTATCATTGATTGACCTTGCCCAATCGACATCTGTATAACCTTCAATATCCAAGTTGTTACCTTTTGTAAACATAATTCCCTTTTCCAGGAGACGACTTCAAATAACGTAGGATACGAGTGACGGCATTCATATGTTCCTCGCTTGGGGAGTGCATGAATTGACTGACAACACTTAGTGCATAAGCCAAATCAGGCCTAGTATGTGCAAGATACATTAATCTCCCAACTAGCCTCTGATAACGTTCCTTGTCAGCAGGAACTTGATTTGGATACATACCTAGCTTCAGATTTTCTTCTATAGGAGTGCTCACCGGACTGCAGGCTGACATACCAGTTTCATGTAACAGGTCTAAGGCATATTTCCGTTAAGACAAAAAAATACCTTTCTTGGATCTTAATACTTCAATTCCTATGAAGTACTTTAATGAACCAAGGTCCTACAGCTCAAATTCACGGGCAAGATAGTCCTGCAAAGCCTTTCTCTCTTCTGGATCATTTTCTGTCACTATTATATCATCAACGTACACTATGAGAGCAGTGATCTTCCTTTGATTATGCTTCAAGAAGAGTGTATGATCAGAGTTATTTTGCTTGTATCCAAATGCTTTCATAGAACTTGTGAATCTTCCAAACCAAGCTGTAGGAGATTGCTTCAAGCCATACAAGGATTTTTTCAATTTGCAAACCTATTTGCTTCATTCAATCTGCAAACTACATCCAGGAGGCAACTCCATGTATACTTTTTCTTGGAGATTTTCATGCAAAAAAGTATTTTTTACATCAAATTGGTGCAACGACCAATCAAGATTCACAGCTAGAGATAGCAGAATACGTACAGTATTAATTTTGGCCACTGGTACGAATGTCTCCACATAATCAATTCCATAAGTTTGAGTATAGCCTTTGGCAACTAATCTGGCTTTGTATCGTTCGATGGTTCCATCAGCTTTGTACTTGATGGTGAAAACCCATCTACATCCGACAGGTTTCTTTCCTTCAAGTAAATTGCCAACCTCTCATGTTTGGTTTTTTTGGAGAGACTTCATTTCTTCATTCATTGCTTCCTTCCACTTAGGATCTCGTAAAGCCTCCTGCACACTATTAGAAATAGATACAGCAGATAATTGATTCGCAAATGATTCACACTCCTTTGACAGTCTATGGTAAGACACAAAGTTACTCATTGGATACTTTGGTTTGGAATTAAGAGTGGGTTCATAATATACTCTAGGTATTCCTCTTGTGACTCGATAGGGTATGACTTTTAAGTTGGGTTCAGAATTTACCTCAGTGATGGAGTCGACTGGAGAGTCCAATTGGTTAAAAGGTACAGAGGAGTAGGGGGAAGTTACCACTTGTGGTGGCTGATGTACTGATGAAGATACTAACTCAAGCTCTATCATCTGATCTTGACTACTCCCATCTTTTGAGCTACTTCCATTCGCATGATCTGGGCTCTCATCTTCTGAACTATTTCCATTCTTTTGATCTGAACATTCTTCACTGATATCCATGCGTCCATTTATAGGGTTCAAAGTGTCCAAAGGTTGTAGCAAAGTTTCCAACTCACCTCCATCACTCCCTCCTTCTAGCGCCAACTCGGGGATAGAGTAATACATTTCATCCTCGTGAAAGGTAACGTCAAGGGTAACATATGTCTTTTGAGAAGGAGGATGATAACAACTATAGCCTTTCTGATGCACTGCATAGCCAACAAATACACATCAGAGGGCCCGGGGTTCCAACTTATGTCTCAAGGATTTGTGAAGATGCACAAAAGCAACACACCCAATACTTTAGGTGACATATTTGGCACCGTAGGAGCACTGATAGCTTGATGATGCGCATTAAAAGGAGTCTGAAATTGCAGTGAACTAAAAGGTACACGATTTATGAGGTAGGTTACTACGGTGAGGGCTGCGCCCTAATAACTAGTGGGCATGTGAGCCCCAAATAAGGAAGCACGTACAACTTCAAGAAGAAGACAGTTCTTGCGCTCTGCAACCCCATTTTGCTGAGGGGAGGACGTGCAAGTTGTTTGATGAACCACGCCATGTAAATTCAAATACTTATGCAAGTCTTGATTAACAAATTCTATACCATTATCACTACGAAGAACCCGTATTTGAGATTGATATTGAGTGGCTACCATCTTGTGAAATTTCTAAAATAAAGAACTAACTTCGGCTTTTGATTTCATCAAACACGACCAAGTCATACGAGAATGATCATCAATAAAAAAACAAACCAACGTGCACCATTTCGTGAAGGAATCTTTGCTAGACCCCACACATCAGAGTGGATAACCATGAATGGAATTGGACTTTTATGCATTTTTATTGAAAATGAGACACGATGATACTTAGCTAACTCACAAATATCACAGTGAAAATCTAAATCAGTCAAATGACAAAACAACTTTGGAAACAAATTTCTTAAATATCTAAAGGAAGCATGGCCTAAGCGCCTATGCTATAACCAAATTTCTGAATTCTTTGATTTTTTAGATCCTTCAACCGAGAAAACTTGAGCCAACTTATTTGAACTTGCTGGTGTTAAATCAAGATGATAGAGATTTTATCTTTTGGTACCATAACTAATTGTCCTCCGAGTCTAAATGTCCTTAAAAATACAAAGGTTAGGCCAAAAAATCACGATACATTGCAAAGCAAATGCTAGTTGAGCAACAGACAACATATTGTAGTTGAGGGAAGGAACAACCAAAATAGAATCTAAATTCAAATTTTTTGTGAGAGTAATTGAACCTTTTCCAATAACATGAGAGGGAGTACCATTGGCTATGGATACTATTGGTTGTTCAGATGGTTTCATAGAATGAACACGTTTAATGTCAAAGGTCATATGATCAGTAGCTCCAGAATCAATTATCCAAGTACTATTACTAATAGGTGCAGAAGTATGAAGAGCCTTACCAAGGTTACCTGTCTTAGCAATCAAAGATGAGGCCTCCTGAGGGGTGTTGTTGGAAGGTTCTGATACAGCGACAGAGGTATGGTGACTGGGCTTTAAATGCCATTTGCTTGGTGGCTTGGTAGGATCCCACCATTCTGGATACCCAATCAGTTCATAGCACCGTGCCTTAGTATGTCCGATTCCATTACAATGAGTACAGAAACGGTCTGATCGTGCAGCCCTCACTTCACAGCTACGGTTATGTGTTCGATTTTGTTCAGAACTATGATTTTGGGGGCCAAGTGCTCCTTGTTTCGGATTGTTTCGCCGTTGTTGCGGCCTGGACCTGTGAGCCACCATGGTTGAGAATTTCGGATGACCAGATTCTTCATTCAAAGTTGTTCTACGAATAGCATCCCAGCGTACATAAGCATAGGTTTCTTCAAGATCCAGTACGGGATCCTTCCTAAGAATCTCACCTCGGAGTTGCTCAAATTCTGCATCGAGCCCATTCAAGAAGATATGCACACGCAATCGCTCAACCAACTTTTTTTATACGCGACAACATCCTCGGGATCTTTCATTACAATCTTATCACGATGGTCCAGTTTTTGGAAAATTTATATGAGATCACCTTAATAGGTGGAAAGAGGGCGACTCATCTTCTTGGTAGAAAAAGCTTGTTGATTCAATAAAAAAATTTGTGATTCATCCGATCCATCATATAAAGCTTTGGCAAGAGCATTCCAGATTTCACGTGCTCTACGCAATCGGAAATAGCGCTTCATAATTTCTGATGACATAGCTGTAAGCAACCATCTCTTGACCCTTTGAATTTCTTCATACCACTTTCCGTAGGAAGCATCAGTTTCCTTTGTTTGAGGTGTTTGATCCATAATATACTCAATTTTTTCATGTTCTGCAATTTGCATCTCCTAGATTTGAGACCACACATCATAGTTAGATTCGGTAAGAATGATGGATGATTTGAAACCAGAGGTTTTGGATTGAATATGAATGACTGGGGATAATTCAGATTTGGTGGATGATGTTTTAGGTGATTCAGTGGTCATGATTTTAATGAACAAATGAGGATACGATTTGCTGGTAGTGAGATAAAAAGATGATATAGATTAATATGGGTAAGGCTCTGATACCATGAAAATGAGAAGGTGAATTACAGAGAATATGTGTCTTATGATTCAAATACACTACTTTGTTTTTTTTTCATTCAATCAATGGGTATAAATAGCCAATGCACAAAAGATTTAATATGGGAAAGAATATTCACATGATTCTATACAACCACTAATTGATATAATGGAGAAAAATAAGAAAAGAAATTGGGAGAGAAATCAGGAGCCTTGATTGCCACAAATATGGGAGAGAAATCAGGGGCCTTGATGGCCACAAATCTGGGAGATTTTGTAACACTTGGTGTGCGTTGATTTGTGTGTGTAGGGATTTTAGTTTGATTTTTTTGAATTGATTACAAAAAATAAGTGTATGAGAAACCCGTCGGTGAAATACCGTAAACTTGGACAATTGATGGAATTATCTGATCCCTCAGTTTAATGCTCGATAAAGTCAAAAGTTTAAATTTTGAAACTTGTATTTTGCAAAATCTCATAGTAACAACTCGGTGTTTGTGTGTGTGTGTGTGTTTAGAAATATAATTTGAAAAGCTTATAAATGAAGATTGAATATACTAATGAATTGACGTATAAAGCTAAACATGAATTTCAAATGAAATGGGATTTCATAAGATAAGAAATATTTTTCATATCTCTTTTATATATCTTAGTCGGCATGCATGCATAACACTGCATATTCACTATACACAAAAATCTTTCTACAGTACAAGATGAGATTCTTAGAGACAATATTCATTTTTAGTGTACTTGTAAGCCAAGGGCCATGCCTAATATTTTCAGATATGGAGAGAGACGGAGTACAAGCTTGAGATGCTTTTTTAAAAATAAAATTCATCTTTTGTGTACTTGTGAGTCAAGGGCCACAATTCATCGATTAAATATTTTATATGGCTATAAGATTGGATATTTATTTTGAAATTTTTCTTTATAGTAGGAGCATGATAGAAAAGCTTTGGAGATGACATTTTGTGTTTTTATATTATACTTGTAATAGAAATTTCATAAATTATATATTGTAATTTTGTTTGAAGTCCATGTATTGCTTTGGTGGTTGTTAGAGAAGTTTGGAGTGGTGGTGTCAAAAATTTGAGCTTTAATGTATTGTACATCTTGAGTTGAGGATTTAAGACATGCTATGGAAAATTAATTGATTTTTAAAAATATTTTTAAACTTATACTTTTAGGTCAAAGGACATTAGTGGGTGTTAGAACTTCTAAAAAAAAAATAATATTGGTTTTTTACGAATTGATGGACAGATACAGTATGGTAATGGTTTTTGTATCTTGTTGCAGAGTGGTCAAAGTTGATACTTTGTTTATGATAGATTGATAGACCGATCAATCGATCCATCAAACGATTTACTTTTTTAAAGAGGATGATTCATTTTTAAATGAGTATAACTTTCTCATTCGATCCCTAAATGATCACTCTTATATCTAAAATGAAGTTTCGAAAGTATACTTTCTAATGATTATTTCTTCATGTAAGAAATCTTTTTGTAGAGAGATATATAATCAAAATAGCGAGGGTAAGTTAGTTTTACTTCGCATTATTTTGCCTGGCTTTGACCTAGTTATTTGAAAATTCCATTGCTTTTATCATTATTGGACCTTTTCATTAAATACCTTGAACTTTGGGCCTTATACCAAACTTTATTTACTCCTTATGGTGATTGAAAAATTTCTACTTTGAACTTTCGATTTTTTTATTTTGGTCTTGCCGACGTTTAACTTCACCCATTAACTTTGATTTTGTCCACTTGGGATTATTTTCCGGGAGATAAAATTCATCTTTTGTGTACTTGTGATCCAAGTGCCACAATTCATTAATTAAATATTTTATAACATCCTAAAGTCAGATGTTTGTTTTGAAACTCTTCTTCATAGTAGGAGCATGATGAAAAAATCTCGAAGAATATATTTTGTATTTTTACATCATGCTTATAATAGAAATTTTATAAATTATATACTTTAATCTTATTTGAAGGCCATGTCTTGCTTTAGTGGTTATTATGAGAACTTTGGAGTTGTGATGTTAATTAATAAATTGGTCTTTGATGTCCTGTGCCTTATGAGTAGATAATTTTAAGACTTATGTTATGGCTAATAAATTGTTTTTTAAAGATTTTGGACTATTACTTTTTTATGTGAAAGGTCATTGATGGGTGTTAAAACTTTTTAAAAAAAAAAAAATAGTTTTTGACATATGTACTTAGTATCTTGTTGCAAAATAAGAAAAGTTAGGACTTAATATTGACTGATTGAAACACGGATTAATCGGTCTATCAAATGGTCTACTTTTAGCAGGGAATACCCATTTCCAAATAAGTCTAACATTTTCATCCGAATTTTAAATGAAGTCATTTTTGTCTAAATTGAAATCTCAAAAGCATACTTTCTAATGGTTCTAATTTCATGTAAAAATGCTTTATATAGAGAAAGAGATGACCAAAATAACAAGGGTATATTAATTTTACTTTGAGTTATTTTGCTTAACTTCAGCCTAGTCCTTTGGAATTATCTTTCTTTTATCATTGTTGGACCCTTTTCATTAAATCTCTTGAATTTTGGGTGTTACACTCAATTTTGTTTATTCGTGAACCACATGGTGCCAAATCTTTGGGGCTAGAAACGTGATCAGAAGATCCCTATGATTTTCACCTTAGACTTGTTGATTTTTGACTTCAGTTATTGATTTTAATTTTGTCCACTTGATATTTTCTTATTTGATTTTGAATTATACATCCTCAATTTGTCACTTGAGTCGCCAAGTCATATATTTTGGGGCATGATATCAACAATGCTAATTACAGTAAATTTTTGAGAAGTTTTAAAAGTTTAGATTTTAAAAGATTTATTTTTTTTAGAAAAAATGAAAGAAAAAAAATTATTTAGAATAATTTTTATAGTAGTTTTCTCATTAAATTGTCTAATATATTCATATTTTTATTTTTAAGTTGAAATATTTAAAATATTAGCACGATTTTTTTTAAAAAGAACTTTGTGAAGAGAATTAACTTTTAAAACTGTGGGGATTATAATCATTTTACTCTCAAAGAAAATTAGAGTGTTTGTGTATAGGCTTTTTTTGAGAAAAATAATGAAAATAAATTTGGCGTGTGTTTGGTTTAACTTTTTTTATATATTTTTTTGTCTTTAATAAACTTTTTCTGCCTTAACCTAAACGGGTATATTTTATAGATTGTACTTGTCATAAGAATTCAAAAAAAAAATTGATAAAAAAAGTTTAAATAAAATAGAAAGACCAACTTAATAGGTTTTTTGGGTTTTTTTTGCGATTTTTTTTAATTTCGTGAACTTTTTTCGACTTTGGCTTGAATGGCTAACAACTTTTATAATTTTCTTGTCACGAATAATCAAAAAAGTAAAAAGGTTAAAAAAGACAAAAACAAACTTCAAAAAAAAGCCATTTGGCCTTTGAAACCAAGCATAGGCTTTGTGAATTTTTGAGATGCCAAATATTAGAGCTTAAAAGCTAATTTTAGATATGCTAAACAGGTGTTAAGCCCTTTGAAATGTCTCAAAAGCTTGCGTGTTAAGATGTTATTCCTTTTAGAAAAAAAGAGAAAAAAAATAGCGTGTTTGGAATAATTTGTTTAGAATAATTTTTTTAATTTAAATAATTAATATGTTCTTATTTTTGTTTAAAAATTGCATTAATTTTTTGTTCAATCTTTTTTATTATTGAAAGTACAATTGACTTTTTAATTAAAAGTATTATAATTATTTTACTAAAAAAATTAGTATGCATGAAATATGTATAAGGTTTTTTTTTTAAATAATAAAAAATTAGTAGATTTTTTTATAGATGCTAAATACTACAGCTTATAAGTTGATTTTTTATTTTTAATTTTTAAAAAATAGCTTTCAATGATTCCAAATAAGGGCTAAAAACTTAGTATCATTAGTTTGATAACTTATTAGGTATTTTCGATATGTCCCCATCTCTGTTACTTTTTCAATCTTTCTTCGCCCGTGTTCCAAAAAATAAGAAAAGGAGAAAAGAACCACAAAGTTCAAGCCCACCCACCCGCCTGCCTGCCCGATTTTCATTCCTTACAAGCGTGACTGAGGGGGCTTGGACCCCCAACTTCTCCTTTCGGAAGCCCCTTTGTGAACCATGTCTCAATTAGACGGGCCAACCTAGAGTCACTTCAAAGAAATTGCTCGCAGTCCCATGTTGAACAAAAAAAATATCTAACACAATTGGATCTTGGATTCCATAGCCCATGTTTTGAATAGTGCGAACACGAGCCGAGTGAAAGCAATGGGCTAGGGATGCGCGGGTTAAGTTAGAGCTGGTTGATTTTTTACTTTTTATTTCCAATCAATTCATATTTTGCAGTTAATTGTTTTTTTTTTTTTTAACTCATCGCAAACTCGCTAATACTTAAAATCAACTACTTGAATAAACTTTTTTAGCGGTTTTAACTCATAATATAGATCGTTTAACTGAGTTGAAGGATTGCAAAATTTTTAAATTATTTTTTTTTCAAATTAACTTTTAAATGAAATTCTTTTAAAAAATTGTAGTTAACTTGTCAAGAAAAGATCCAATTAAAAATAACAGTAGTTATTTAAAAATAAAAACAAAACAAAAATAATAACATAATTAAATATCCACTACAAATTATATTTATAATACATCCGGGAGGGGATAAATTCTTAATAAAGATAAAATCATAACTTCTTAAAAAGATAAAATTATATATTTAAATAGAGATAAAAACTCCTTAAAGAGTTCATATGACATCAAAAGATGTGATATGAATAAATTTTCTATTAAAAGAATAATTACAAAAGATAATTAAAATTTTAGATAAAAAATGACTTTTTATTCTATGAATAAATACCAAACCATACGGGTACGCAATCATATGTCTATACAAGTATGATATTATTTTCTACAATGATTGTGGCTAATTTAAGCATCGGAGAACTTTCGGTCAGTCACCACCGGTCGGGGCATTAACGGTGTTTTATTTTTGTAGGACTTCGGAGTTCTCGGAGGCTCAATTTTTTTTCTTCGTTAGAAATATTTATTATTATGTGGAGGTACGATTTTTTACTCCTACATATACGTATCGAGAAAATATTTTCAACATAGTAATAGCGATTAAAATCATAAATGCTTTAATCTATTTTTTATGAATTATAAAAAAATAAGATATATATGGAATTCATCATTATAAGAACATAATAATTAATATATACTTTAAGCAAGTTGAGTTTGTAGAGGATCAGGATTGTGATCTACTGGTCCCATCCAAGCTGGCTGTGACGTCAAGGATGAATGCCACGTGTACGCCTGCATCAGAAATGGGTGAGATACCCGCCGGCAGATTTATACCGATGGACCCTCCAACGATCAAGTCAGGCATGGGAGTTTAGAGAGAAGGAAGAGTTTAAGAGTGAATTTTGATAGAGTTTTGGCTTAGTACAAAGGACATACTTTCTATTATGAGATTGTTAGCTATTTATAAGTAAAAATATACTTGACCCGCTCGTGGAGCCCGACCCAACCCGAGCAGGTCGGGTTGTACTTCCTCTCTGATCACTGTATAGCAATTAATATCCTGATAATGACTTATCAATGCCATTATTGGATATCTTTGCAAGATCTTTCTATAAATGCCTTTTGTCATGTCAGGGTGTTTATCAACATTCAGGCCTAGCTTGGGCTAAATTACAGGCCTAATTTGGGCTTGGGCTAAGCCATCCTTATTTAACGATCTTACCCCTGAGTTGGACCATTTATCACTGATCTCTCATCATCACGTCACTTTGCTAATGTGTATACCGCGGGATATGATCTCCAATGTCACCCATCCAGCTCGGCTCGTGGATCAAGCGTCTTGCCTTGCTCGGCTATGATTGCCGAGCATTCCTCATAATGGTGCCGAGCACCATGTCTTCGGGATGTGGGAGCCGAGCTCTCGCTGAGCTCGGGCCTTACGCCTTGAAGTTTTTAGAGCTCGGATATACCACCGTATAGCTCGGCCTATTGCCAGAGCTGATGTGGGCTGCTGCGTTGTACGACCTTCCACGTGGCTTTGCTCGGAACTTGATCCCCCTATTTTCTCCATCTCTTTTCTCTGTCTGATCATCCTTCCCCCCAGCTCGGGCTCGAGTGGGGTTGAGTCCGAGCTGTGCGATGTGCCTGGCTTGGAGAATTCAGCAATAAAATCTGTGAGGACCTGACCTTTGATTGCTGTTCTTAGTCGGAACTCGATATCGTATTCTCCGAGCTCCACTCCCCACTTGACAATTCTTCAAGATAGATCAGCTCGGCGTAGCAAGGCTTTAAGAGGGTGTGCAGTTAGAACAATGATCCTGTGGGCTTGGAAGAACTGTGCCACCTTTCGAGATGCCAGGACCAGGGCTAGTGATAGCTTCTCTAAAGGCAAGTATCTGATCTCGGCATCAAGGAAGGTGTGACTGACATAGTAGATCGGGAGTTGTTCGCTAACATTCATTCTAAATAGGACGGCGCAGCCGCATTTTTGGATATTGCAAGATACATGTCTAGCGCCTCCCCAAACAGGGGCTTGGAGAGAAGAGGAGCCGAGGCCAGGTACTCCTTCAAATTTTGGAGCGCCTGACAACACTCCTCCCCCCAAAAAAAATTCGTCCCCTTCTTCAACAATTGAAAGAAATGATGGCACTTATCTGATGATCCGCTAATGAATCTGTTCAGTGCTGCTGCCATTCAAGTCAATCGCTGTATCTCCCGGACAGTCTTTGGGGGCTGTATGTTCTGAATTGCAGCTATCTGGTCGGGGTCTGCCTTGATGCCTCTTCTACTGATTAGGTGCCCAAGGAACTTGCCCGATTGTACGCCAAATGCGCATTTTGACGCGTTGAGCCTTAGCTTGTAGGTTTTTAGCACATTAAACACACTGCTCAGGTCGGCCAAATGGTCTTGCTCTTGGTCAGTCTTCACCATCATATCATCGATGTAAACCTCGATGTTCCGACCTAACATAGGCTGGAATATCTTGGTCACTAACCTTTGGCAGGTTGTCCCTGCATTCTTCAGGCCAAATGGCATGACCTTGTAGCAATATAATCCCATGGGGGTGATAAAACTGGTCTTTTCTTGGTCGTATGAGCACAAGGCTATCTGGTGGTAGCCCCTGTAAGCGTCCCATAAGCTCATGGTTCGGTGCCCAGCTGCCGAGTCCACGAGTTGATCAATTTTGGGGAGTGAAAAGGAATCTTTAGGGCATGCCTTGTTCAGATCAGTGAAATCAACACAGACCCTCCATTTCCCATTTTTCTTCTTTACTACAACCGTGTTGGACAGCCACTGCGGGTACTGCACCTCCCTTATCGCTCCCGTCTCAAGCAACTTTTCAACTTCCTCGGCAACAGCCTTTGTGTGCTGAGTAGAATACCTCATTCCGAGCTGGACAACGGGCTTGTGTGTAGGGTTGACATTCAGCTTATGCTTCATAACCTCGGAATTGATGCTTGACATCTTGTAGGGAGTCCAAGCGAAGACCTCAACGTTTGATTTAAGGAAGTTCACCAGGTTAACCTCCTCTTGCTCGGCCACATTAGAGCTAAGCAGGAAGAAACGGTCTGGGTCATCACCGCCGAGCATGACTTTCTTGAGTGGCTCCACGACCTTCTCTGTTGGTGCTTTCCTGACGTCATCAAGGAGTGACCTATCTTGCACTTCGACCACACACACTTGCTCGTTGCTGGGGGAGCCTTCTTTTCCTCGGATGGCAGCCATAAAACATTACCTGGCTGCTGCCTGATCTCCCCTTATGGACTCCACGCCCCTGGGGGTTGGGAACTTCAGGACTTGTAGGGGGATGGTATATCTACTACCAAAAATTAGATATTTTTGAGCTCGAAGCCTACCATGACCGGCAGTGTGATCCTTCCCAGCGGTAGGGTGGGCTGACCGTGGAACTCGACCAACGGGGTATAACATTTCTGCAAGACAGCTTTCGTGAGCCCCAACTTGTAGAAGAGGTTGGCATACATCACCTCCGCCGAGCTCCCTTGATCGACCAGGATATGCTTCACGTCATACCTCCCAATCTGGAGGGTTATGACGAGTGCATTGTTATGAGGGTGCTCAAACCCCTCTAGGTCGGCATTAGTGAAAGTCAAGTCCCCAGCCAAGAACTCGCTGCTCGGATACTTGCTTTTGCTCGAGGGACCTTGCTCAAGTTGAGTCTGCATAACTTCACGATGAGCCTTCCTTCGGTTTGAACCCCTTTCTTCGTCCGATGTCTTAGGCCAAGGGGCAGGATGAATGACATTGATTACTCCCACTGGTTCTTTGACTGCTCCTCCCTACTCGGTGCGTGCATGTTGTTTTGCCCGAGTCTTTTCCTTATCGATGAACTGTCCGAGGTTGCCTGCCTTTACTTGTTCCTCCAAAAACCTCTTAAAGGTCCGGCAATTGTCTGTATAATGCCCGTGCTCCCTATGATAAGCACAATGTTTCTTCTAATCCCGTTAGCTCGGATCGGTGAACATCTTGGTTGGCCAGACGAACCACGATTTGTCCTTGATATGATTGAGGAGCTTGTGGATGGGCTCTTTAAAAACTGTGTTGGTCACTTCGTACACCTCATTGGACCTCAGGCACTCTTTTTCTCGATAAGGCCTCTTCCTGGTCTTCTTGTTCTCCTTCTTCCTTCGGTGCTTCCTGGGCAGGCACTTCATTGCTCACGCCTCCCATATCTTCCTCTACTTTGGAGTGCTGCAATATTCTCAACATCAGCTCGGTCATGCTTTGAGCAGGCCTCTTGGTCAGCGAGTGCCTCAATTTATGGGTTTTTTCCAACCCGAGCTTGAAGGAGGCTACGGAGAGCTGCTCGTGGCAGTCATCTATGTCATTGAAGGTCTCCGAGTAGCGCCGAGCATATAATCTCAAGCTTTCATTCTCGGCCTTTCTCAAGCCGAGCAATGAATCTATCTCCTTGGGTTGACGACTGTTTGTGATGAACCTTGCTGCGAACAGCTCGGCGAGCTGTCTCCAGCTTCCCACTGATTCGGTTGGGAGCTTGTCAAACCAACGCAAAGCCACCTCGCCCAAGCTGGACGAAAACATCCTGCACATCAGGGCATTTTTTCCGTTCCAGAGCGCCATCACCTGCCTGTAATGTCTAATTTGACCCATAGAGTCAGTTTTCCCATCGTATAAGTTGAACTTGGGAGTTTGAAACTTCCTGGGCGGATCTGTCCCAACCACCTCCCGAGTAAATGGGGAGGCGAATATCTGCTCCAGGGCCCTCCGAGCTACGTCTTGAGCTGACCTCCCCGTGGCCGGCTATAGTCTCCCCTCAAGTTGGAGGTTCAACCATTGCTTGAGCTCTTCTTTCTCCTCCGCACGCCCAACGTTTTGTCTAGCCCGCCGTTTCTGCTCACTACGGTGCTCGGCTAGTTCGTGGGTGTTGCTGGAGGTCTGTGTTTGCCCCTGTTTCCTCCTTTTAGAGCCCGAAACACGACTCCTCTGAGGGTCCTCCTCACGTCGACGATCCCTCGCTAGGCTACGGATCGCCCAAGGCCGAACAATGCCCCTCCTCTGATCCCGATCGGACCTATCATGCTAATTGGATCTCTCATGAGAGTGTGCATGCTTGGGACTGATCGCTGGTGAACGTCGCTGGTTCATCTGAGCCCTCATCTCGTGGAGCTCTTGTTAGAGTTTGTCCAGCTGCTCGTCCCTTTTGTTCAGCTCGTCCTGATACCCTTCCAAGACTTGTTGCATGGTGAAAGGTGGGGGTAGACCCCAGCGGAGGGTGTTATGTCATTAGAACCCCCTACTTGGGTCTGTTCTCTCCTTCGGTTGAGCCTAGCTCCACTAACGTGAACTTTAGAATGCACTGGGCGTCCTCTTCCACGGTGCGTTGCATGCGATGCTTCTGCGCGTGGTGCGTGTGACTCTCTCTGCTCTTCAAGCTCATGGTTCCCCTGACTAGCCATAAAGGTGTTCTAGGAATTTTCCACAAACGGCGCCAAATTATAAATGATCAGGATTGGGATCTACTGATCTCGTTCAAGCTGGCTGTGACGTCATGGATGAATGCCACGTGTATGCCTGCACTAGAAAGGGGTGAGATGCCTGTTAGTGGCTTTATACCGGTGGACCTTCGGACGATCAAGTTAGGCAAGGGAGTTTAGAGAGAAGAACAAGTTTAAGAGTGAATTTTGACAGAGTTTTGGCTTAGTAAAGAGAACATACCTTCTATTCTGAGATTGTTAGCTATTTATAGGTAAAAACATACTTGCCCCGCTTGTGGAGCCCGACCCGACCCGAGCAGGTCAGGTTGTACTTTCTCTATCTGATCACTGCATAGCAATTAATGTCCTGATGAAGACTTATCAATGCCATCATTGGATATCTCTCCAAGATCTTTCTGCAAATGCCTTTTGTCATGTTAGGGTGTCTATCAGCATTCAGGCTTAGCTTGGGCTAAATTACAAGCGTAATTTGGGCTTGGGCTAGGGCTAAGCCATCTTTATTTGATGATCTTACCCCTAAGTTGGACCATTTATCACTAATATCTCATCATCTCGTCACTTTTCTGATGTGTATACCGCGGGAAATGATCTCCAATGTCACCCATTCAGCTCGGCCCATGGATCAAGCGTCTTGCCTTGCTCGGTTATGAATGCCGAGCATTCCTCATAATGGTGCCGAGCACCATGTCTTTGGGATGTGGGAGCCGGGCTCTCGCTAAGTTCGGGCCTTACGTTTTGAAGTTTCTAGAGCTCGGATACACCACCGTATAGCTCGGCCTATTGCCCGAGCTGATGTGGACTGCTGTGCTGTACAACCTTCCACGTGTGCTCAACATGGCTTTGCTCGGAACTTGATCCTCCTCAGAGTTAATAGGGGTTGACAAGTTTATAACCTGTAATCAATCCACTTAATTCATTTTTCTCTCAACCCCAACCCATTCACTTATATAAGTTGTGTCTATTACTACGAATTGATGTAGATAGACGTTGGAAAGTTATTTGTACACTCTAAGTCTGGGAGATGAGGACGCCTTTCCTTTCCATTATTAATTTCGGTTTAAAATCTTGTTTTAGTGGTTTTGCCTACAATTTAGAAATATTAATTATCAAATAATAACATTTTTTTCTCTGTATAGTAGTTTAAATCTTTATTTTAATTAAATAATTTTTTTATTTATTGGGTTTACAGTAAAACCAAAACAATTTTTTTTTTTGAAATATAACATGAAATATTTCGATTGCGATAATGTTGGTTCACTTTTATTAAGTATGAGACCGAAAAATAAACTACTTAATTGAATTTTTGTATATTACTAGAGTACCTAATAGTTTTTGTGCCTAAATAAAAAAAAAAGGACTCCAAGGAACAAAGTCAAGAAAAAATCTTCTAGTCAATTTCTTTGTTTGACCATGCTAATCTTAAAAAACATGGCCTAACATTTGTTCACTTCTGAATCCTTTTTAGTAGGAGATAACTAGATTTTTTTTTTAATTTTTGAGAAAGGGAGATAACTAGATTTGATATAAACAATTTGTCCTTTTGATTTTGATTTTGATTTTTTGGATATGTCATTTTCTAAGGTTGACTGGTTGAGAATTCTACACCTTTGATCCATGTATAGGTCTAAAATTGTAATTATTATAAGTGGGCCCATAAGATTAAGCCCAGCCCGGCCGACAATACAGTGGAGCTGAATAAAGAAGCCCTAGTTTATAGTGTGAGCCCACAAGGTTTGGTGGGTGTCACACACAAATCACTTCCAAACCTAATAAATCTATATGAAGGTAAATCATAAGATATTCTTTAATTAGAACATAACTTAGTGTATCTGTGTATGCTTTTGGTAGGCAATTTTTTAGTTATTTTTTTATCTATTTAATAAAAGTGAAATAATATTATTTCATTTGAAGCGTTTTTTGTTATGGCACTGAATAAAAGTATCATATAAATAATATCACATAGAATTTTGATACTATTAAATAATTACTCCTGCATGAATGAGTTCTAGGTCGCTCGTGATTTGACTGACTTTGCATTATGTTTACTCTTGTCGATCATTTTCATTTCTCATGGTGTGACCAGATATTTTCATCTTTTTCATTAACGAAGTTGTAATGAAACTTATGTGGAAAAAAAAAAAAAGAAAGACAAAGTTTTCAACAAAGTAACTTCCAACTTTGTTTGACCTAATCTTAGACTTGATTTTGTGGGGGACTAGAAATGGAATGCAATGGATTTGATCCTGATGTATGCCCAAATGTCCTTTGTTGATTCTTCCAATTTACCCGTTGGATTTGTTGTTATCCAATGGATTGATTGCAAATCATCTAGTTGTATTTTCTCTCACTTTGTGGCATAGTCTTTTGTTTCCTTTCATAGTCATGTGTTTCACTGTCTCTATTATTTTATCTATCTTGTTTTAGATTATAATTAGTGTCGCACCTCAAATTTCAAAATATGACTGGCTGCGGACTATAGGCTTTAACCCAGTAGTCCACAAAAGCTTAAAGAACAAAACAAAATATTATTGTCTAAAGTTGTGATATATGCTTGAAAAATGAGTAGGGCAATTTTGGAGGTTTGCAATTTGTGAATTGACTTAATTGCTCTTGTGGGAGTTTTAGACCTTTGTCTCGTCTTGACGAGATCTACCTTTTGGTATCTTCAAAAGTTAATTTTTGACTAACTTTTCATTTTTGAGAAGAATCTCAAAAAACTTAAATAATGTAAACTTTGCTTTGATACTATTTGTTATAATCGAATTTAGACACATTAAGTAATCACATAAATAAGGACCACACATTTTACGTGGTTTGGCAATGATTGTCTATGTTTACGGAGCGAGAATACAATTTTGTTATAAAATAAAAGATTTATAATGGTGAAGAAGGAGAACTATTTTTTTCATGAGAACTCAACTCACGCCCTCAATTCTCTTCCTATCTCTCACACTTTTCTCTCTGGGAGCACTCTTTGCTCTCTTCTATTTTTTTTTTCCCCACATGCACACTAATCTCGCTTGCTTCTATAAGCACTTGTACCACATGCCTCACGAGCAATGATGGTCTTAGAATGGTAGGCCTTGGGGTGCTAAATGAATAAACGCCCCGGAGTGCTCAAAAGGTAACCATGAGAGTCAACAAGCAAAACGTCTATCTTCTTGCCTTGAAATGGTTTTCATAAATTAGTGGGTGTGGACCCACCATATCAGTAGGTGTATTCACATTGCAAATCATAGACGACTCTATCTAAAACACATTATATAGGCATTGTTTATTGTAATGGATTAAAGGAGAAGAGATTGAACTAAGAGACATGGATGGTCCGTCAAAATTTTTTTTTGTCTCTTTGATATTATGAATTTCACATTTGTATTGTGGGACTTGGATTAATAGTTCGATGAATGAAGGATTGTTAATTCTTCATTCATGATATTAGTAATATTAGATCTCCTTTGTATTATTAGTATTAAGCTCTAAATTATTATTTTTTTATCTACCAGTTAAAAATAACTTTACAATTCTTATTCTATTATTTATTTTACTTTAAACAAAAATGAATCAAATTATTCACTATATACATAACCACATATGTAATCCCTTATTATATAAAAAAAATATGTAAAACTCTTAATATTACTAATCTCTCCAATCCTATTCAATTTTATCTAGAATAAACAAACAAACCCTATATATAGCGAAGTATTGGACTATGTCAAGTGGTTAATCGTCTCTTATGTTTTTTCTTACATAGATTGTCAATGATAATTACTTTGAATAAGCTTAGTTTGGCTACACTAATTTTGGTCACACAATGTTAAATGGATACTTCAACTGTAGGAGGCTGATGTAAGGTAGCTTATCAACTAGAATTAATAGAAAAATTTTAAGATATCGCATGCATTATTCTCCCCAAAATGGTGAAGCAATTTTTTTTTTTTTTTGCAATTTTGTAATGACATCTTTTTTTATTCTCTTCAACAAAAAGTATTTCTATAGTAAAATTTGGTGAGTTATTCCAATTAACAATTGAATTTAGAATAATATTTAAAGTGAAAGGCTACTCGATTACATCATTTTTCAAAATGGCTTGAGTTTAATAGATGGTTGCGAGGTAGAAGAGTTGCGTTAAAGGTTACTATCTGCTGAGGGCAACGATTGACTCCTCTATTCGGATAATACTTTTCTTCGCTCGAGCATATTGTATAGCATCACTCTACTTATGCACATCTTGCATAACAACGTACCGACCATCACAAACTCTTAATTGTGCAATGATCAATAATTGAGTGCACACTCTGATACCTACTGATGTAGAAAACGTATCAATAGAGTCTTTCACCACCAAAATTTACAAACTTACTTAAATTAGAGATACCCTTTTCAAAAAGACACAATAAAAAAAAATTCTCTCAATTTTTTAATCTCAATAATCAACTTCCTCATCCTAAGGTGCTTAAAACTTGTATATAATAGTAGAAGCCTAAATAAAAAGTAATCAACTCGTTAAGAAAGTTGAATCATATCCAATTTCTAATTAATAGAAAAATGTTAAAAAAAGACAAATTTAATATCAACTTAAATATAGCTACTAAAAATATATAAAAATGTACCAAAATAAATGGTACTAAAAAAAAGTTATTCCCAAAATAAAAAATTTGTAAAGTATCGCCAGTAGGGCTAAGCCAATGAATACAATGTTAGAAAACTCTTGATGCATTTATAGACAAGGACGGCTCTAAACAAATGTCTGAGTTTTCAATTGAATACAATTCAATTTTATTTATGTTTATAAATTTATATATATTGTATTAACAATCTAAAATATAAAACTCTCTGTTGAAAGGCTTGAATCCACTGCTCCAATGCTTGACACCCAGTTAAAATATTTGAACGTCCAATGCCCAAATTCTTTAATAGTATTTATAATAAAGTTATTATGCAATAATTTTAAAATATGGGAAGCCATCCAAAGCAATTCTATGTGTCTATCCATACGTTTTGTGTGTGTGTGTGTGTGTGTGTGTGTGTGGAAAGAATAGTATAATATGCTAGATTTATCTTACTTTTGTAATTTAAAAATTAATTACTTTATTTTTTAAAAAATGAGCTTTTTTAAAAAATGAGCTTGATAGGTGTATTTTTATAACTTTTAAAAATTAAAATTTTAACTATCTACTTTGAAAAATATTTTTGGAGCTATTATTTTGTATGAACACGTAATGCCCGATTACTCATGATAGACGAAACGAATAATATTTTAATAAGTAATGATGAATCATTATACACACATATATATTGTGTGCGTTGCAAATTATATGGCACAATCAGAACCAAACGAATTGATTCAAACTTGATAATTTCGAACAGAATCACGAACTGAACTCCTAACTGTCGAATTTACTGGACGCTGCTCGTGGTGTTCCCGAACTCCTACAAAACGAAGAACACCGTTAGTACTTTCCGGTCTGGTTTGACAGGAAAGTATTCCGACGTTCAAGTTAGATTTCTTTCTGAGAGGCTTCTAATTAAGAATTGGATTGAAATTGCGTACCTAGAAGTATGGAGTGCTTTTTTTTATATAGGGGTCTAGATTTGTGTGACTAAGTCCTCATCTGACTCTGTCACTCATCTCCTTATTCTGACTTATCCCGGGCTTCTCTTTTATCTTTTAGCAATTCAAGTTGCTTTTGGAGACTAATCCTCCACTTCCCGAACCGCGGTGGTGGGAGTGGAGTGCTTTTGGGTCATCCATTTGGCCAGAGCTTATCTAGTTAAATCAGTTTGTTGTGAGCTACTCTTTTTTGGGATGGCCTGAACTTATTGTGGGTCGATTTTGATTTGACCGAACGAATTGTGGGTCAGCCTTTTTGGGTGGCCCATATGTTATGTGTTTCGGGTTGGGCTCCAAGCCCATCATCTTGCCCGTTTCCAATTGCCCCCAGCTCTGGTCGTGGTCTAGTTGAGGAGCTTGATGAGGAGCCAGAGCTTTTGCGTTTCCTTCTCCTTCGTTTGACTAGCGTTCCTTCTGACTTATCATTTATTCGGCTGGTATTTTTTATTTATTCGGCAAGTATTAAGATTGGCTATTGGCATGCGTATTTTTTATTCGGGGATATTTGTTTGGTGCTCAAGAATTGCCTTTAAGAATCCCTCTTTAGCTTTGGATGTTGGGCGTCCACCAAGCTTCCTTTATTTGGTGTTAGGTTGGCATTTCTAAGCCCATCATTTTGCCCGCCTCCATATATATATACCAAGTAATGCTCGACTGCTCATGATAGACAACACGAAAAATATTTTACTAAGTAAAGATGAATCATTACACACACACACACACACATATATATATATATATATATATATATATATATAACAAACCATGTGCAGCAACCTAAGGTAAGCTTTGTTCTCTCAGTGCACTGGCGAGTTCGATCACCATTTCATTTTGTACAGTTCATTCTCACTCTTACCATTTTATTTTTATTATTATTATTTCAATATTTTAGAGCATTCAAACTAATTTACATATATTTTGATTAATTATTGATCAATCTCATCACCAACTAACGGACCCTCACCATTCCATTTTGTACCGTTCATTCTCACCAAATGATCAACAAATTCAACACATGCATGAATTGCAGTAACAATGGTGGGGTCATGCATTACATAAGCCAATCAAATCTAAGTTAAGACAAGAAAAAATAAGAATATTACCCATAGTGATTTTCTGCTTTTCCATTGATTAGACATAAATTCTAGATCATGATTGACTGATGGAAATCGCATACACTTAAATGCTGTTTTGTTTATCTGGAGTTCAAATCCGTAGAACACTTTTTTTTTGAATTGATAAAAAGAAATTTTATTAATTTTACAATCAAAATAAAAATAGCATGGTATCACCATGAAAGGACGATAAGTTCATGTCCAAACAAGTATACAATCAACAGACAGTGAATCTAAATCTAAGTGAACTTAATCAATATGATTTAACTGATAATTGTTGAGATAGGCCGATAAGAGAAGAAGTAATAAAATTCTTGACCTAACTAACACGTTATCATGATGATATATATATATATATATATATATATATATATATATAGATAGATAGCTAGCAAAAAATAAAGAACGTGTCTCACACTATAAATTACTTAGTGTTCATAGATGGATTGGCCTTAAAAAATAAAAAAAAATTACTGAATCTGAATTGTGAGTTAAATAAATAGTACTGTTTATGCATTCACTTGGGGCATATAAGTTAAGTTGTCTCCCACAATTATTTAAATTATTATTTCCACCAGGAATGTATCTTGAACATTTTTGTGATGGTGGGCGTCGGAGAAAAAAAGTTATTCAGTGGACATATTTTTTAATGTTAATATGTGAATGTAGTGTGTTCAATTATATACACATTTAGAGTTTATTTTTTTAAGAGATTATTTTATATTAAAGAATAACAGTTATTGCACATTAATATATTTTTATATTAAAAGAGTTAATGACGTGTATTGATTTACACATCGCTTTAGTATGCTAATGTATTGTTCCCGACCCACAGTTGTGGTGTTGGAAAAATTTATTGTTAGTGGCTTATAAATTATACCTTATAGTAGAAATTGTGAGTATTTGATAAAAATTATAGTTTATAACTGAAATAGAAGAAACAATAGTTATAAGTTGTAGCTGAAGTTATGAATATTTAAAAAAAATTTTAGAATTAAAATTAATAATAAAAAATTAAAAACTATTAGCATTAGGATTCCAAACACTCCCCACTAAATAGTTTTTTTGGCAGAAAGAGTGGAAACTAAATCACATCTCTTATTAATTACCTAGTTGAATACATATTGCTACTTTGATTATCACTTCTTTTTTTAATCCGCACAATGTTAGCATGAATTAAACAATTAACCTTGCTACAAAGTCAAGTTATCTATGACATGATGAACTCCATTCATTCCCAATTAATTATTCAACAAGAAAAAGGGATTAGAACAAAGTTAGTCTTGTGATGATTATAGAACAAAGTCAGTGCATAATATCGTCTCATGTTAACTCTGGTCATTGCCCATCGCACAAATGTGGATGAGTCAGCGTGGCAGAAAATTAAAGGAAGCATATTACCTTTTATCATGATTTGAGTCAGTTATTTTATTATTGTTAATGTATAAATTATTTATTAAAAATTTAAGTTAATTATATATTAATAAGTGTCTTAAAAAGACATATTTCTGTTAAAAAATATTAACAGTAAAGGGATGTTGTCGTTCATTTTTCTTAACGTAAATGTAATTTATTCATATACTTAACGATATCAAATTAATTAAATTTTTTTCTACGAATGATCTATACACTGAAAACAATAAAATACCTGCTCAAATCATTAAGAATGTCTATTATGAACCCAACATAGACCGATTGGATCGGTCGAATCCTTAAACACAGGAGAGAAGAGAAGCTGTATCCATAATTATATTTATAATGCAGATCTTGTCGGTGATTAAGGCAGTCCCATATTGATAGACAAATTTGATGTCACATTTACATAGATATAAAAAATTCTGTTGTTGAAATGAGACAATTTTGACTTTCTTTTTGCTTTCTCTCATTTCTCACCTTCTTCTATGTAAAAAGTAAAAAAATATTAGTTGATATTACTTCTTTTGTTTATCTTTTTTAACCTCCACAAATTAGCAAACTAATTAACAAAATTATATTTTTAATTGAGTGTTTTAAAATTAGCCGATTAACTAATTATTAAATGATTGATATTATTTTATGTTTTACTTTTAAATTACTAAAATAAGAGAATTTGATAACTTTAGATATGGGTTATAACTAGTTCTAACTACATCCCATCAATTTAACATTGTTCCACTATTATTTTCTCCAATTATTAATTAATGTGCTTTTTAATTAGTGGTTTGTATATTATTCTAAAATCCCTAATGGTATCTTTACCAGCTTCCATGCTTGTTTTCCCCTTTCCCCATTTATCCCTCATCTGCAAATTGATTAAGGGTCTTGACAATAGTACAGTCGTGGCTTCTGCATAAGTTTTGCCACTTGGCATGTATCAATTAGTTCATACCACCCACAAGTTTGAGGGAATTTAAAAGGGTTCTTCAAACCAAAGAATTAACAATAGCAGCTACTCATCAACTTTGTTTACATTCAGCATAAATTAATCATAAAAAATGTTCTATTAATTTTATATCCACCATCCACTCTTTACCTATGTAATTCTTTTCCTTTTTATTTTTTTATTTATATGATGAGGATTGAGGAACTCTTTTTGAAAAAATGCTGAGTCTATGTGCACCACATATGTAGATCAGATGAAGTCAAAAATTATAATATTTTTGTTCATGTAATCTCAAAAACTAAGAAGAATTAAAAATTAAGAACTCCACTTTCTTAAATGTATTCACTTTACACACTCATCTCTGATCTCTCTCACAAATTTTTTTCTCAATTGTGGTCCCTAATTTGTTTCCCAGCTTGGACAAAACTATTAAATAATGCTTTTCCATTGTTTCCTCATAAGCTATTGAAGATCTTCGCAATCTTTTATGGAGAATATGGAAGTCTATTATAGCCCCCCTCCTCTCTTTCTCTAGATCCCTCGCACATGAGCACACACTCATACTGTTGAAAAATAAATGCACTAATACTATATTAAAAAAGTAAGCTATGATACTATGTTAAAAAAATAAATGCTCTAATATATCGTGATGAAAAATTAATATACGCTTTTCTAATCTAGAGGGTGAAAGACATGTGGTTGACACTTACTAACAATAAACCAACCATACACAACAAAACATTTATAAAGAGAACATTATTTGGAGATGTACAACCCAAACGGCAATACAGAGCTCCTAAAAATTACAAAGTAATTTTGAAGACAACAACTCTATTATTTACTTATTGTGATTTCTTCTTTTGATAAAAATACAATGACTATCATTCTCTTTATATAGATGACATAACAATTCAAGGACTTTTATACTATTTATGTATCTCTCACACACTTCAAGATACATTGAATCTACTATCACATATTTCAAAGTACTTAATATAACTAGTACTTTGAATATATTAATATGATTTTTTTGATTACGAAATGACCTTTCATGATATCAAAGCTTTAATACATGAATCCCGTGTTAATAATGCATCTGACTCAAATATTAAATTTCAAATTAACTCCAACACGTACAAGTATATGCCCACATCGATAGAAAATATACAATAAACTTGATATAGTAGAAATAAATGGATATTACTAACAACTTTTTTTTTAACCACAGGAAGAACCTACACTATCATGACATAAGGGCAAGAGAACATGTATTACTAATAATGTGAATTTTAGTATTTTGTATTGCGTTGTTAGATTATTTTTTATTGAAATTATTGAACCAATACTAATTCACTTGGGTTCTTAAAAATAGTATAAGAGCCGATTTAGTCTCGAGAAGGACTATGTGATAGTGTAAATAAAATAATAAAAACTAATACATATAGATTGGAAATAGGATGATTCGTGGGCAATGAATCGCCAAATAAAGGAGTAAAATGCATGGGATTGAGAACTCAAAATAAAAAAAAATCAACTTAACAGGCTTATTTTCTTTTTTGGTGATTTTTTTGTTTTTAATAATTTTTTTTTCCAATTTAGCCTAAACGGAAGCTTAAATGAATGTGTGTGTGTGTGTGAGAGAGAGAGAGAGAGAGAGAGAGAGAGAGAGAGAGAGAGAGAGAGAGAGAGAGAGAGAGA
>JAOTRH010467538.1:0-27484 GCA_034768845.1 Heliamphora exappendiculata | reverse complement strand
ATATACGGACTATGCATTCATTCATCACAAATATAAATATGAAACCACGAATGCAAAAACATCTCAAATATTTCTCAATAATATGCCAGGGATCAAGAATAAAATACTTAAAAAGTATGACTTTTCAGTATACATTCCTAACAGTCACCACATTACAAGTTGGCGGTCGCCATGTTTTGAAAGGTTCCACAAAGTTCTATGGCGATCGCCACAATGGAAGTTAGCTATCACCATGATGAAAGGTGGCGGTCACCACTTTTGATTAGGGTTTCCACAAAGTTCTATGGCGGTCGCCTTACTTGGGCTACAAGTTTCGATGGTTCGTTAAAACTTCATTGGTTTGAAGGTTTCGAGTTCAAATACCGAGCTTGAATCACTTCCCGAGTATCGTACTGAAGCACCATTCCACCTATTTTTATCATTGAATTCGCCTAAGATTAGGTATGGTCAAATTGGGGTATTTACACAACCCTAGTAGGATTATGTATTTTTCTTCATTTTATTTTTTATTTGTATATTGTTAGGATTGTTTTGATCAAGTTTAGGCTGGTTCTTTCTCCAGGTTCGACCCGGGTTTTCTGTTGTCTTTTTCTTAGGCTAGCTTTTCCTTCGAGTTTTTACCCGAATTTTGTGTTTTTTTACCACATTCGATTTTTTTACCGTAGTTTTCTTTAGAGGGACATGCCCGTGTTTCGTTTTAATACTTATAGGGAGGTTTCTTTCACCTTCGGGATCTTCCCAGGTCATTGGTTTTTCCCATTTTTTCTGACATAGACTCATTTCTTTCAAACCCTTGTCGTACTCGTGAGAGTTATTTTTCTATCGTCATGCTGCCCGTTTTTTCTTAAAATTTTTTTTCGAACTAGTCCAGTCAACATAGCCCTGTTTCCCTGCCGAAGTGCTGTCCATTTCCCCGTCTTTGATGAACTTTTCCTCTAAAATTTAGATGATTCCCCTTCTTAACCGTCTTTCTAGTTTTTGGGTTATCCCGTCATAACCGCCGGCACAAGCCCAACAGGGGCATTGTATCAGTCGCCGAGTTTATCTGCTCATGATTCACTCTTTTGAGAATTCGAGATATTTGCTACCTGTTGTCAGAATGTTCGCCCGGGAAGAGTCTGAAACTAGTTACTCTACTTTTGCGATCTAGGTGTTCTCTTTGAGCTTACCATTGGGCTAAAAAAAGTACAGTCGACACGTGTCTGAAAAAGATCAGTGACAGGTAAACTCTATAGGGTATCTGAATGGTCAACTGAAATGACAGAAGACGAGGTGAATATGGTAGCCCTAATGAGGGCGATTACTGATATACAAAGAGCCGTAGAGTAACAGACTTAGGCTCAAGTGCAATGTCATGTACAGATCTAGGAAATTCAGGCCGTATCCCTATTGCCAATTGACAATCAGATGACACGAATGAAAATTTTGAAGACTTTTGGGATGACAACCAGGTCCCCGATGGACCGCAAGTTGTTCCACCACCACTACGGAACCCTCGTCAGGTGATAGTTGAGGAGGAAAACACTGTGCAGTCTAGAGAATCTACACTGATTGAGAAGATCGACATTATGGAAAAGGTCCTCAGAAAAGCTAAGGGAGTTGAGGAATATATGCTCGATGTAGGGGGACTCTGCCTGTTCCTAGATGCTAAATTGCTAGAAAAGTTCAAAATTAATCTACTGCAACCAACCTTGTGTCTTGCTCAAACGAGATAAACTTGCTGAACCCATCTCCTTCGGCCCAACAGTCCAATAACGCCCAACAATCAGATAATAGCCAACAGCAACAAAGGTCAAGGAGGGTGTTCACTTCCCTCAACATTTCTTTGTCCACTGCCCTGAATCGACTCGTCGAGAAGGGGCTCATCAAGCATTTGGACCCCATGCCTATTCCTGATCCCCTATCGCCAAGGTTTAATGCTTCCCAATACTGCGCCTTCCACTAAGGTCACAGGAACCTAATTGATAAGTGTTTGAGACTCTGGCACGAGATCCAAAACCTCTTTAACAACAAGGTGATCCCACCACCATCTGTCACCCCAAAATCGAATGTCACTACTAACCCACTACTGAATCATGCCAGGCAGGCTGGGGTAAATTACATGTCTCTGGGGGAATTAGAGAACCCGAGTCAGCACATCTGTTCAGCGCACCTACCACGCCCTCATGTTTTAATAACCGAGGATCAGACAACATGCTTGTTCATGATGATTGGAGGCAGTCGAGATGGGATGGGAGAATGGAATGATAATGCCTGGGAATGGTATCGACCGCTAATCCAAGTCTACCAACGAGACGAGGAGCGCAATGAAGAAGATGACTGGCCATTGGATTACTCGAGTCGACCTTATGGGTTTAGCCACGCACTTGATGGAATCACCCTTCCTTAACTTTTTGAGAATGAAGTGTACGTCGATGAAATGCAGTCCTACTGGCTGGTAAGAATCGTGTTGAAATCAGATGGAGTAGAATGGACTAATTTTTGGGCTGCTCGGGAACAGCTAGTGAATTTTATTGAAGAAGACAATTGAGAGGAAATTGATAATACATGGGCTATTGAAGATGATGAGAAAAGAATGGAAAGGGCAGCAGTTAGTGACTTAAGTGATTTATGGGCGTTTGAAAGCCCTCTACATGTAAACGAAGTGAGACAAGCTGATAATGTGATGCCAGGATTATGGGATCTCGAAGACGGCGTGAAACACCTAACTAGAAGTGGACGACATTTTAAGCTAGCTCAGCTAGACAAGGGACAACCAAGTAGAAAAGGGAAAGTGACAGAGCAGGAGGAGGAGGATGATGCTGTATAGAGACAGTTGAAAAAGTCGCAAGCCAACATCAGTATCTAGGGCTTATTGACGGTTTCGCATAAGCACAGACAAGCTATTTTGAAGGTGTTGAACAAGGCCAGTGTCCCGATAGATGCAACCCCTGAGCAGCTCATTGGGCTTATTCTTCCAGTCGCCGAACCAAAAGACATTTCCTTTTCTGATAAGGATTTGCCCGCTGAAGGAAAGGGTCACAACAAGCCGCTTCACATCACCGTCAAGTGCCTAGAAAAATGGGTCCTGGTAACCCTCATTGATAATGGGTCTGCCTTGAACGTCTGCCCATTGAGAACGGCCCTCTGTTTAAGGATGAGGCTAGATCAGTTCACTCCCTACAATCAAAGGGTGCGAGCCTTGACAACACAAGAAGGGATGTACTAGGACTGGTATCATTTGCCGTTTCAGTAGGACCTTTGGAGACATCAGTTGAGTTTCATGTGATAGACGTGCCAGCCTCCTTCAATCTGTTGCTGAGCAGGCCATAGCTGCATGACCCAAATGTTTAGGCGGTACCGTTTACCCTTCACCAAAAATTGAAATTGATAAAGAACTGGACAGTTTTGACTATCCACGGAGAACACAACATTCACCCCCTGAGTGGAGGAGAGTTCAAAACTATGTTGGAAGTTTAGCATAGTGAAGATGATGTGTTACTCGGTGGTTTTCAAATTGAAGAAGAATAGGTTGTTCAGATGCTGATGAATGAAGAAGAAAGGTATGTCAACCCACGAGCGGTAACAATGATGAGGAAAATGTCCTTCTTCCCGGGTATGGGATTTGGACGTAAACTGCAGGGAATCCCAGAACTCATTCAAGTATTGCCAATTTTGCACCGTTTTGGTCTACGGTATGAGCCAACGGAAGAAGATCTGGAAGGGCCTAGAAGGGGGCGAAAGGCCAATTATTCAAAGACGCTCAACGGGTACTTCGTCAAGGAAGGGGAAGATTTCCCATATTATGGCTTTCCAAAGCCGTGGGTCGACGAGAAAACCAATCAAAAGCTGTCGGGGTTGGAGATCTTCTTCAGCCATCAGTTGTTTGACACGGAAGAGGAAGAAACAGTGGAAGAAGAGAAGAAAGAAAAGAAGGTTCAGGAAGAAGATTGGACCGACAAACTCGACGGTAACGACCTAGGATTACTGTTCAACGAGAAGATGGTTCAGCTACGTATAACTGAATTAGACTGCTTCATGATGGGCTTCAGCGAATGGGCAGATTGCACTAAGCTCATCGTCGACGCGGCTACAAAAGAAGTGAAAAACTGGACCCTCGAGTTTTATAATACGCAGGTTTTCTATCCTGAGTCCAAGTTTAAGTCAGAATCTATAATCAAGGGAACATCTGTTGGTGCTCCTCTCCCAACTTCTACCATCGAGTTTGTAGTCCCCTCTGTTTTTAATGAAATGAACAAGATTTTCGATTACTCTGCTTTGTTCGATTTATTTCATACGCCTTCTGATGATTTTAAATTCGACGGGAATATTTTTGAAAAAAATAAAACTTTTAATAAAAAGAGAAGAAAAAATGCATGCCCAACCAATAATTGAAGAAATTTTGTCAATAAATCTGGGTAATGAAACCAATCCATAAAATGCTCAAATCGGTTCTTCTTTATCCTCAGTTGAACAAGAGCAACTAATAACTCTATTAAAAGAATTCAAAGATGTATTTGCATGGTCTTACGACGATATACCCGGAGTTGATCTTGATATTGTCCAACACCATATCCCCTTATACCCTGATGCTAAATCGGTCAAACAAAAGTTACGACGAATCCGTCCAGAATGGGCCCTAAAGATCAAAGAAGAGGTTGCCAAACAAATCGACACAGGATTCCTAATGGTAACTGAGTATCCGAAATGGGTGGTCAATATAGTACCAGTTCTGAAGAAGGACGATTGTATCCGAGTCTGCGTGAATGTTCGGGATCTCAACAAGGCCAGCCTGAAAGACGATTTTCTACTGCCGCACATTGATGTCTTGGTAGATAGTACAGTGGGGCACCCCTTGTTATCATTTATGGATGGCTTCTCTGGATACAACCAGATTCTGATGGATTCCGAAGACAGAGAAAAGACGCCATTCACCAGGCCTAGGGGCACCTATTGTTATCGTGTAATGCCGTTTGCTTGAAAAATGTAGAGGCAACATATCAAAGGGCTGCCACCATTTACCGTATGACATGATACATAAGGAGGTCGAGGTGTACGTGGACGATATCATAGTCAAATCAAAAGATTGGGATGGGCACAATGTAGCACTACGAAGATTCTTCGAAAGGATTCAAAAGTACAAGATGCGACTCAACCCATAGAAATGTGCCTTCGGAGTTACTGCCGGAAAGATTCTTGGATTTATGATCACTCAACAGGGTGTCGAAGTTGACCCTTCAAAGAATAAAGAAATTTTGGAAATGCCTCCTCCAAGGACCGAGCAAGAAGTTAGGGGTTTTTTGAGAAAAATCCAGTTCATCAGTCGGTTCACCGCAAAGTTGACAACTACTTGTGAGCCGCTCTTTCGCTTGCTGAAAAAATGAGTCAAGTTCGAATGGGATCAAAAATGTCAAGACGCCTTTAATGCCGTACGACAGTACCTACAAAATCCACTTGTTCTAACTCTTCCTGAACCTGGCAGGCCACTGATTCTTTACTTGTCAATAACTGACTCAGCTATGGGATGTATGCTGGCACAAAAAGGAGAAACTGGAATCGAAAAGGCTGTCTACTATTTAAGCAAGAAGATGACCGGGTCAAAAATGCGGTACACGTCACTGGAAAAGACTTGTAGGGCCATGGTTTGGGCTTCCCAAAAATTAAGGCATTACATGTTGTCTTTCACAGTGAACATCATCTCTCGGATGAACCCATTGAAGTATATGTTCGAAAAGCCGGCACTGACAGGAAGGTTAGCCCAATGGTTGCTATTATTATCCGAGTTTGATCTCCAATATGTTACTTGAAAGTCAGTCAAAGGCAGAGCAGTAGCAGAGTTTTTGGCCGATCAACCAGTTGAAGGAGATGAAGATACAGAGTTCCAATTTCCCGATAAACAACTGACGAAAGTCGGGGATGACAAGTGGACTCTATATTTTGATGGCGCATCCAATCAATATGGATATGGAATAGGAGTCCTTCTTGTCACTTTTGACGAATCACATGTCCCGTTATCTCTAAAACTCAATTTTGAAGTCACCAACAATCAGGCTGAGTATGAAGCATGTTGAGCTGGATTGGAGGCAGCCTTAGAACTAGGGGCAGGGAAGCTGGAAGTCATCGGAGATTCGGCACTAGTAGTTTCACAAGCAAGAGGAGAATGAAAACTTTGGGACTTAACCTTGATTCTCTATCATCAAGAACTAGAAAAGTTCATACCATGCTTTAAATCGGTGATCTTCACCTATGTACCAAGACTGCAGAACAAGTCCGCCGATGCACTGGCCACCATAGCATCCATGATTGACATACCACCCAGACTTTGGATGAGACCTTTGATAATTGAGCAGAAGAGACAGTCGGCATATGAAATGACAGCCGCTATTGAAGAAAGCACTGACGCACTTCCATGGTATTTTGACATTCAGAGTTTCGTAGAGAAAGGAGGATATCCCAAGTTTGCCAGTAAGAAGGACAAAAGGGCGATGTGAGGGCTATCTGCACAATTTTTCATTTTCGGTGATAGATTATATAAATGAGGACATTCTGGAGTCAATAAGCTGCGTGTAAACACGGAAGAGGGCCAAGAACTAATGAAAGAAATACACGCAGGAGTTTGTGGGCCACACATGAGCGAAAATATGTTAGCTAAGAAAATCCTACGACATGGATACTTTTGGATGACAATGGAGACAGATTGTATCCAGTTTGTAAGGAGGTGTCATAAGTGTCAGATTCATGCAAATCTTATGCACGTTCCCACGTCTTAGCTGTACAACCTGACATCACCATGGCCGTTCTCAGTATTGGGCATTGATATGATTGGCAGAATAACATCGAAGGCATCCAATGGGCATGAGTTTATCTTAGTGGCCATTAATTATTTCACCAAGTGGGTAGAAGCATCTTCCTACTCGGTATTAAAAGCCTCCCATGTTGCTAAGTTTATCAAGCAAAACATCATTTGCGGATACGAGGTCCCACATGAAATTATCTCAGACAATGGTTTACATTTTCAAGAGAGGTCCTGGATCTTTTTTAGGAATACCAGATAGTGGCTCACAAGTTCTCGCTGTATCGGCCGCAGACCAATGGGGTAGTTGAGGCAGCAAACAAAAATATCAAGAAAATTCTATAAAAGACAATCAACGCACACAAAGATTAGCTGGAACATCTACCATTTGCACTCTGGGGATACCGAATGTCAATCCAAACTTCGACAGGAACAACGCCATACTCTCTAGTATATGGGATGGAAATCGTACTTCCCATCGAGGTGGAAATCCCTTCACTAAGAGTAGTAGCCGAGGCCAATGTCTCAAAAGCAAAATGGCAGAGGAACCGGATGGAAGAGTTGCTCTTGTTTGAGAAAGAAGGCGGTAGGCTCTGTTTCATGTACAAGGTTATCAAAGGAGGATAGCTCGGGCATTCAATAAGAAGGTTAAGACTCGGGACCTCAGAGAAGGAGATTTGGTTCTCAAAGAAGTCAGAGTTCCCATCTTCGACCCGAGAGGCAAGTTCAAGCCAAATTGGTCTGGACCGTTTCTGATCAAAACTATCATGACCGGTGGTGCAGTCGTTATTATGGATCTAGATGGCAATGTGTTCTCCACTGTAGTTAATCTCGATCAGTTCAAAAAGTACTATTCTTGAGGTAAAAATAAAAAGAAAATAAAAAGCTCACTGAGTTGAAAATCGAAAAGGCAACTCAGGCAAAAGTTAGAGTAGCCCGCAAGGCTGAAAACCCAAAAGGACGATCATGGCAAAAATTAGGACATCACAAAAGGAGAGTGTCAACACCCGAGCGAAAACTGAGCCCGAACTACGTTATGACCTGATTCCATCTTTTTGGGATACGTAGGTAGCTTTTTTTGAAGAAGTCTGGCCACATTCTTTGTCTTTAACCATTTTAAATCTGAGTAAGACCAATACAAATTAATTTCAAAATTTTGATAATAAAGTCATTAAAACTTTGGATAAATTTAAACCATCTTAGACATGAAGTGGGAGTTTGACGTTACTTCGATCAGAATTACAAAGTTTTGAATAAAAGGAGAGACACGTAAGTCCCAAACTTTACAAAAAAAAAAAAGAAAAAAGAAAACTATGAAATTTTCAAAACAAAGCTAGAGGTCTCAAGTTCTCCTTCTTTTTGTTACATGTTTTTCTTCTTGTTTATCTTTCTTCTCCCGATCCTGCATCAGCCATGTCTTGTATTCAGTGGTAAGATCAGAACACTGCAACTCGTGCATCTCTATTAATGAGCGAGATGGCCAGGCATCCTAATATGATGATAGAAATGGGGCCCGTAGTATGGATGAGAACAAACGGCCTCGAATGCTGGGGAAGATAATCTGATTGCGAATGAACTGCCGCATGATCCAATGGGGGTAATAGAAGGTAGTCTGACGCAGACCAATCAGCAGAACACTAGGGCGATCTATAGTGATCAGAGTCATGGCAGGGATCCGCCACCAAGAGCACTGCCAAGTAATGTCTGGCCCAATTAGAGAAAAAAGATATTGTCGTCAAGATGTCTCAGTGTCACATATCTGATAACACGATCGATAAAGGAAAACAGCGGCATTGTGCCTGTCAGTGGGGGGCTTTTGTACGAGATTTACCTTCTCCATCAACCAGATCTATAGCAAGAGTTAAAACAGTAAGCGGAAGGCTTTGCAGTATGACAGAGCTTGATATAGAGGAAGATGTTAAGCTCACCTGGAGAAGTAAAGGGCTGCCAGCAAAGGTGGTGGTCTCGCCACGATGAACAGCGTCCAAGCCCAGCAGTGTCTCGGCCAGAACAAGGGGCACAAAGTCCTTCCCCGTCCACATTTGGCCAGCAATGTTAACCATGGCACAACTAACCCGCCCATCAGGAGGGACAAGGAGACACTAGGCGAGGAGGTAGAAGCAAAGTGCGTAATGACGATGCAGCTGAAAGTCGACATTGCTGAGGTCACCAGTAGGATGAAACCTCTCAATAAGCCACAAGATGTTAAGACAGTCGCCCGAGGTCACAAGAGAAGCCTTCATCCTGGATAGGCCATAAAGTTGCATCACTTGTTGCCAAGATGAAAGAAAGAGAGTGGGAACCACAATGGAGTTCCATGGAGACAAGTCCAAAATAGCAGCAAACTTCTCTACAGTAGGACACAGCTCTTCAAGGCCGAACCGAAAGACGTGGGACTTTGGATCCCATAGTTGAGCAGCGGCCTTCAACAATGGTTCTTCGATCTTCACGGCCATAAGAGAAAACAAGGAGTTAATCCCGAAAGAAGCAAAGTTCAAACGTTCAATGTGGGAGAATGCCTCAATCCATGAAGAAAGGGGATTAGTCATCTAGGCCAGAATAACAGAAAATGGGGCCTCAAGGGCTGTATTTATAAGGAAGGAAAAGGCAGAAAATAAAAAATTCAGCAAAAAGTACCTTTATTGTGGCGACCGCCACCTTGGAGTGGGCGACCGCCATGTTGAAAGGGAACCGTTCAATGACATCACCTTGTTGACCAAGCGACCACTATGTAAGTCCAAATTCAAGTCGTGACCGCCATGTTGCATATGGTGGCCGCCACGTCAAAAGGTGGCGGGCATGTGTCAGTTTGTGGATTTTGAAGTTTGTGTAAATTTTGACATTTGCATGATATAGTATGAGCAATGAGTACAGTGTAAATCATACAGCAGACGGATACGCAGATATTCAAATGGCACGAAGACCCCAAAAATGCATAAACAATTGTATAATGTACCAAAATGTAAAACATGGGCACCTAGGCCCAAAACAGGGGCACACAGGCCCATCAAAATAAAATCAAAAAATAAAACTTGGGGGACTCTCTCTCTCTCCCACTGATGTCTGGGGCAGACCCGGCGGGAGGAAGGACCAGCCTCGTCCGAACTGATGTCATCAAAAAGCTTCTCCAAGTCATCACCATCACTACTAGAGGAAGAGGACACGACTCTAGATCGACTCCGTACAGAGGAGAAGGATCCTCTAGAGCGAGCACGGGAAGATGCACGAGAACCCCGGCCTCGAGCATGAGCTGGAGCAGGGGTGGAACAGTAGCAGCAACAGGAGGCTATTGAAAGAGACAAGAAAATAAGAAAACGGTATAAAGGAGAACAAAGAGATCAAAAAAAGACAAACAGTCACCGGCCGAGGAACAAAAGGAACCCCAGCTGCACGCAGAGCAGCATCCTGCTAGCAGACAAGGGTTCGCATGCCTCTCACCACCAGCATGAGACGATCCAGCCAAACCTGATCCGTCTGTTGAGAAATAATACATAACTGAGCAATCTACGAATAAAGAAGGACGAACAGGAAATAGTGAGAAAAGAGTCAAACTTGGGCGTGCTCTGGCCGGAACTCTGAGGCTGGAGGAACCAGAATAGGAATATCGAAAGGATACCCATCTACGAAGGAAGATACGGTCCAGGGTATCTCGACACTCCCAACCCTAGCCCCACCAGCCGGAGCAGCAGCAGGACCAGCATCAATAGCTACAGCAGCACTCGCACCAGCAGCCTCCGGAGTCGGTCCCCTCCTCTTGCCACCAGGGCCAGCTGGGCCAGGACCTAAGGGACCCATCAGGTGTGCCCGGGCCCAGACTGTGTAGTCCCCTTCCGCCACTAGCAGCTTCAAAACTAGGGTCCCCACCGTCTCCAGCAGCAAGTCGACACGGCCTATATGATCAGTCCGGCGCATACAGGCTAGAGGAACCACTGGTATCCTAAAGTGATCAAGGCCGAGCGACTAACGGACCACTCGCTCGCTGAGATAATACTCCCTACCAAATGGGCCCTCTAGTAGGATCCGCCTAGAAGTGATATCCCTGCTGCGCATCAGATCTGCGCCGGCCCGATCCTCCACTCCTCGCCAGACATCCCAGTGAACCTGCAGTAATTCAAAGAATAATGCAAATAGAAAATAGTAAGCAGTAGTACAGTACAGTATGATGACCAGTGTACAGAATACAGTGATCAGTATGCAGAATAAAAGTGTACAGTACAAAGAACAGCACAGAAAATAGTAAAAATGATACCTGCTCGGGAGTCACCAGTCCAAGAAGACTCGAAAGCGGTCAATGTCCTTCCCTTCGGCCTTCTTCTCCTTTAGCCCTCGGGACCATCGTGCTGCTCGGGGAATAACCAGGGGGTCTGCTGTAGAGTTCGCCGGGACATGAAGCCCGAGGAACTCGTAAGTCCACAGCTGCAAAGAGAAAGGTGTCAATCAGTAAATAATGGATAAAAAAAGAATAGAAATGAATGGAAAAATACAGAAACTAAATCATAGCTCCCAGACCCTCCAGTATCCCCCGATGCTAAGGTCCTGGGAGAACCGGGTCAATGTCTGCATTAATTCGTAGAGGGTGGTAAGAGCAGCTCCTCCCAAGTCGAATGAAGCAACCCGGTCCAAACGAGCGAGGGCACCATGGTAATGCAGATGAATGGTATTCTCCTTGTTCGAAAATAATGAGGTACCAAACATATACATCAAAAAGCCCCGAGCGACCCACTCGAAGTGGTGGGGCTCAAAGCAGTGGAAGTGACGAAAGCACTCGAAGAACTAGGTGTATCGAACCCGGTCTCAGTCCATCTGAGTAGGAACGGCTCTGAGAAAATACAGCAGCGCATCAACAAAGCAGCCAACGGTTAGATCAAATGAGATTGGTGCTCCTCTGACCCAGATATCGGTAATCAGCGTAAAGTCGAGAGGCGTTAGAGTAGCCTCGAAAGTAGTGAAGTGAAAGGTATTGGTGGTATCCCACCATCGCTCGGCAAGGCCCGTGAGCTAAACCCGGTCGTTGCTTGTCCTACCCAAAAGGGGTATGAAACGAGCAAAACCAGAAGCATCAACGAACGCCTGGCTAGGAGCGGGGAGGGCATCATACCACTCCAATACCTCCCCGGAGGCAGAACCTCTGAAACCTCTAACATAATGACCATCCTAAAAAGAGAAGACAAATAGAGAATATATAAGGAACAAATCGAACAAACGAAGTGCAGAAAAATATCTGGAAGCAAAACTCTAGGTTCGTGTGTAAGCGACGACCCTTAGGTTCTCTTAAGCCCTGGTAAACTAGGCAAATCTCCCTAACCCTAGTTTCGTGTGTAAGTGATGACCCTTCGGTTCTCTTAAAAGTCCTAGAAAAAGACTACGCACCCTAACCCTCGGTTCGTGTGTAAGTGACGATCTTTGATTTTTTTGCATACCCTAATAAAAGACTAGAAACCCTAAACCCTGATATGCCAGGCAAATTTCTACCTTTTGTGTTAAAAAAATAAGAATAAATAAAAATATAATAATAATAATAATAATAATAATAATGATGATAATAAATAAAGGCAAAGAAAATCTCCCAATTAATGTTGGTATTTTGCCCATTTTGTCCCAATTTTTTTCAATTTTTAGGATTTTCATAAAATTTTTAAGAATTTTCCCAAATTTGTTTATTATTTTTTAGGATTTTCTTAAAATTTTTAGAACTATCTCAAATTTATTTTTCAATTTCTATGATTTTCTAAAAAAAATTTCAATTTTCTAGGATTTTCTAAGATTTTTCTAAAATTCTTCTAAGGGTTTGCCCCAAGTTTCTACAATTTTTCTTAATTTTCTAAAATTTTTCAAAATTTTCTAGAATTTTTCTAAAAAAATAAAAAAAGTTTTCTAAGATTTTTCAAAATTTTCTAGAATTTTTCTAAAAAACAAAAAAAGTTTTCTATGATTTTTCAAAAAAATTTAGAATTTTTCTAAAAACAAAAAAAAAAATTTAAAATTTTCCTAAAACTTATTCAAAATTTTCTATAAATTTCTAAAATTTTTTAGATTGTTTCTAAAAAAAATTTAGGATTTTTTCTAAAAATTTTTCAAAATTTTCTAGAATTTCTCTAAAAATTCTCCCAAAAATTCTCTAGAAACAAAAAAAAGAATCAACCCCTTAGTTTTATGTTTTTCATAAAAATAAAATAAAAATTTTCAAACCCTTTATTTTTCGTGATAAAATAAATTACCCCTTTTATTGTTTGTTCAAATCTTAGTGTCCCTACTGTTTTAAATTTCATTGCATAGGTACCTAAAGTTAAGTTTTGCATATCTAAATCTCAAAAATCATGCACAAGTCATCACAGCAATCGTCATCAAAAATCAAATCATCATATCATATAGGGGATCCTAGACATGCGTCTACGTTTGTTATGTCATGAAAACATACTTTGAATTTGAAATAGTCGGGATAGGTAATCTACCGAAGGTCATTGACGAGAGATATGGTGGTCAGGCTCCCGCAAAAAGACGTCGACGGCGGCCGCATCATTAAGAGGCTCGTAGCGTCTCATCCCGCGGTATACTATGCGATGAGGGACCGGATCATAGGTATGTGGGTCAAAGGGCGCTAGATGACCCTCTCTAGCGTTTGGATCCAGAAAGTCGGCTACCGTAGCCTCGGCGGTGGCATCTGCAGCCGCCTATACCTTAGCAGCTACTTGTGCCTCCTCCTCAATTTCCTGGTGAGAGGCACGCTCTGCCTCAAGAAGGAGAGCATCCATCGCAGCGCTAGGTTGCGCAGTAGTGACCCCGCTGGCAGGGAGACTGGTGGTCGTATCCCTGAGAGTCCCCATAGAGGAACTCCCAGCAGCAGCAGGACCTCGGCGTGCCCCTAAGTCGTCGTCTCCTTAGCCCTAGCCCGCCATGAAAAGGAACGGGATCACAAATAAAAGAGTGAACATCGTGAGAAGGCTAGGAAGTAAGAAAAAGAAAGAAAAGAGAGCTTAAAAGTTAAAGAGACGAGAGGAGAGCAAGAGGAGAAGCAAGAGAGAGAAAAAGGAGAGCTTGAGAGCACGAGAGAACTAGAGAGAGAGTGAAAAGTGCACAAATGAGCCAGTTCGCGCGTCTTAAAGGTACGGATGCGCCCCTCGAGGTGGCGGTCTCCATGTTGCATGTTGGCGACCACCATGTTCTCCAAACGTCACATGGCGACCGCCATGTCTTAGGGGTTTTTACCTGGCGGGCGCCATGTCAGATTTTCACCTTGGCGACCGTCATGTTGTTAAACGTCACGTCGCTTCAATCTTGGCGACCGCCAGGTCAGAATGTCATTATTGTGTTTAGGGTTTCTAAGGGGCTATTTGGGGGTTTTGTTATTTTGTTTTATGATTATATTCTTTTAACATTTGGTGTTTTTGTTTCATGAAATTTATTTCTGTTAGTTTAAAAAAAAAACTTCTTCCCTTCAAAACTTTTATTTCTCTAAATTCTTTTTTTTGTGGGTATTTTTATCTCACGTCTCGTGTCATGCCCCAAAACTCGGGGTCACGTAAAAATCCACCAAACATCCATTTCATATGAAAATACAAGTTTTCATACATTAAAATCCGCATGTTGAAACCCATGGAATACCCAACATAGTGTATATCTCATAAATAAAAGACAACAGTTCAACATGCGTACAATATATCGCCTTATGGCGTACAAAACCTGCCTTCAGGAACAGGCATACCAAAAGAAGGAAAACTATAAAAATCTTTCGCCACTGCGGGCATCACCGAGCTACTCCTCAACCACATTATCACCTTAAAATGGTTTTACAGAAAATTTCCACTCGTGAGCCGAAACCCAATAGAAAACAGATAATTAGCTGTAAAGCAGGAATATGCAATCATATAGTGGTAGCGAACTTAACCACAAAACCAAACAGATTTTCCATCCAAAACCCTCAAGTTTTCCCATCAGACCACACAAGTCTCCCAAAACGGTTTCATTAACATAAAACCCCTTGTTTTCATCCTTAAAATCATGTGATGTAAATGTTGCAAATACCGAACCATAGTTAAGAAAAAATAGTAATCAAAACATCGTTCTCTCGCAGAATGTACCATCGCAGAAAAGAAGAATAAAATCCTATGTACCGACTCCATCACAAGGGGATAGAGGTCACAACTATAGATTCCTGTCCAGTATCTAATCCCCAGATATTGTGGGATCGCCTAGATACACACAGGTTCTATACGGAGCACCATAACAAACCACTTAGTTTACGGCTATGACCTGAGGGAACTAAGCATCCATCCGTCTCAGTTTAAGGGGACTAACCCGAAGGACCTAAGTACATACGCAGCGCACATTTTCGGACTTACACCGAGGGCAACTCGCGCCACATACACGTCATCCCGATACATCTAGATAATTTTTTAAAAATATTTCTCTAATCGGTACAATATACATGTACATAGATCCATCCTTCACAAGGAGATCAAAACAAAATATTTTCAAAATATTTTTCCCAAAAGAAGTTATACAATTCATGTATAAACATGAGATCCAATCCATGAAACCATGGAGATCAAACCAAAACATGTAAAAACATAAACATTTTATGAAAACGTTTAGAAAGCGAGCCTCAACCCCCAGGGTTGGCTCCAAACCTTCAATAAACACGTTTCTCCCAAGAGTTTTCGTAAAAACTCCTTTTGCAAACCATCCTTTGCCCAAACAAACCACGCGAATCATCAAAACCAACACCAAACACTCATACAGGAATTCAGTCGACTAGCCCAAGCCCCCAGTCTTCTGAAAAGCTCACTGGAAAAGAAGAACCAAACTAGAAGAAATTTCAGTCGATTGACCCTCCAGGTCCAGTCGGCTGAACTCACCAAAGCATGATCCAGTTGACTGGACTCAAGGCCTCAGTCGACTGAACCAACCCAGAAACTGTTTTTGAGCTATGGTTTTGTGATTTCAAACCTCAAATCAAGCCGCCAAACTCATGTTTTTGATATCCACAAGCATATCCTAGCTTAGGAATATCACAAAACCTCAAAGGAAACATCCAACACCCGATTTCATCCTACCGAAACACCGAAAAAGAGTTTTAAAACCAAAATCCTAACTTTGAAACAAGGATGATTTTCATGCGATTTACACGATGAAAACAAATAAGATTAGATATACAACCCTTATACACTAGTAGAATACGAGATCCTACCTCGTTGGGTTAAAAATCTGATTCCTCGATCCACGTGCAAATTCAAGCTTTGTCGGAATCAAAATCCGTCGGGATGGATGTGTAAACCACAATGCCAATATCAAGGATCCACTGCTGGATCGTTAAAAACTGAGCCCCGGGCCCCCGAGAAGTTAGAGAGAAGGTAAAGAGAAAAAAGAGAAAACTTAGGAGTTAAGTTTTGAAAATATTTTTTGAAAATATCTAACTCTAGATATTTATAGGCCTCCAAAATATCTTTTTTTTTTTTGAATTTTTAAAATTCGCACCGTAACTCCCCGCAGCCCCCAGGACCAACCCCGCATGCTCAGATTAATCAAAGCAGGCATCGAAACACATATATGTATATTAAAGCAAAAACGCTAAAATGTGTACAAAACACCAAATATGCATAAATATAAAAATGAAGCGGTACAGGGTCGCACTTCTCGTCCTGAATTTTAATTTAATTTTAAACCGTAACTAGGTTTTTAATTATTTTTATCTCACGCCTTATCCCGAATGTTCAGGTCTCAACTCGACCTATTAATTCGCGATTTTCTTCCGATAAATCTAAATTTAAGTCGTAAATTTGGCTTTTAATTATTTTTATCCCGCTTCCATCTCAAAATTGTGAGGTCTTAACTCTACCGATCAATTGCTTTTTCGGCTAAGGTAATTTCTTATATCTTAACTCGATCCTTTTAAAAATTATTTTATCCAACCGAGTTCTTAGATCTTAACTCGATCTTTGACTTGTTTGCATTCCCTTTAGATCTTAACTCGATCTTTAGGATTTATTCGATTATACCAGCATCTGCATCATGTTAACATCTATATCATGCTACATTTTGCATCATATTTTGCATCTTTGCATTTTTTCCCTAGGAACTACGTTTTGGTCTGATTCCTAGCGAAGGGGTACGTAGGCAACTCGATGAAAGTTTGAGTATGACCAACATCATATGTATACTTGTGTATTTATGGCCTAAGATTGACGGTTCGGTTAAATAGCTGTTGTCTCTAGGGTCTTTGATATAACTTGTCTCACGCGTTGCTGTACGAGTTATATCAAAGAGGAGAAACTGTAGACACCTCAATTTGACCCCACCCAATCTTAGGTGAATCCGATGATGAAAACTGTTTGGATGGTGTCTCAATTCGATCCTCGAAAAGTGATCCAAGCTCGGTAATTGAACCCGACCATCAAAAACAATTAGAAACCTTTAAAACCAATGAAGTTGTACCAAACCATCGATAACTTGTTGCCCAAATCATTGCCAGAAGTGGCGACCGCCATGTTTATTCTGGCAACCGCCAATAAAACCTTGTGAAACCTTTTTCAACATAGCGACCGTCAATTTATACATGGCGACCGCCAACTCACATTGTGGCAGCCGCCAACCCCAAATTGCCTGACATGCCTTAGAACGCGGCAGCATCTCATTGGTTGAAGAACTCTATAAATACCGTACCTCTAGTACATTTTCAAGGACAAAAAATTATAGAGAGGTTTAGTGAGAGAAAGCTCTGCCGAGCAATCTCGAGCCCCGACGTCGAAACCCTACCGAAATACCGAGATCCAAGCCTCTGATAGTCCCAAATCCTAGCTTGGATCATCGCCTGAGGATCAAATTGCTCACCCACATCCCCCGACTTGAGGATTCCTTAGCAATCTAGGTATTCTGCTTGGATCCCCAATCCTTCTAGCTCCATCTTCTCTCTTTTAGAGCGATCGGGTTAATTTTTACGTATTCGTTCCAATTACATTCTTGTTTTACTTCATGTTTTAGCTTATGTAGTTTACTTGTTTTATTAGTTTACTTACTCACATTTTAAGCTTATTATAAATTGTTAAATCATTAAATAGTGCTAAAAAATTTTACAATTACAATTCATCAATATTGTTAATTGTTATAATCAATGCACTTACATAAAAATGGTTGTAATAGTCAATATTACATCCATTTAGATTTTAGTATTTTACTCCATTTCATTTTCTTTCCTTTTACATTAATTTAATGTTCTATCATTTATTTATTTATTTGTCTAAATTTTATTTCAGTAACATTTTATTTTATTTTCTTATACTTATTAGTTTAACGCTCAATTTTATATTCTTCTAGTTTAGTGTTTATTTTTTTCTAACATTACTTTAATTTTTTTTTAGTAATTCATTTATTGGCTTTAAATTTTCTTTATAGCATTTTTATTTTTTTTTCTTTTAAGTTTAATTTTATATTTCATTTAAATACTAGCATTTTTTTTTCTTCTTCTTTTAATTTTTGCTTAATGATCTTTTGCTGACACCAACCTAAATGTTCTTTTGATCGTAGATGTTCTTTTAATTTTATTTTATTTTATTTTTAGCTTTCATTCTCTTCCTTTTATTAGTGTAATTTTCTTTTCTATTATTTTATTTTTCTTTTAATAGTAGTTTTAATTTCTCTATAAAGTTCCATTTAGCATGCCATTTCTTGTAATATTAATATTCATTTTTCTTGAAGAAATTCATTTTTTATTTTTTTTATAGTCTTATTTTTTTTATGGTACTTTTCTTTTATTTTCCTAAAACTAAAAATCACAAAAAAAAATTTTACGTTAATTTTTATCTTTAAGTTGGTCATAATTTTCTCTTTTAAAAATACTTCATTGTTATTTCCATTTCTTCTATTTTCTTCTTTTTTATTCTCTTTTAAAATGTAAAATGTTAATAACTAAATTTTCTTAACTTTTTTTTATAATATTTTCTTTTTCTTTTGTTCTATTAACTACAAAAAGCACAAAATCATAAAAATATATTTTAATGTTCTTTTTATTCTTCTTATTTTCATATTTTATATAAATAATTAGATTTTTTTCTTAATGGCATTTTCTACCTGTGAGATCTCGAACCTTGTTAATTTTGATATATATAAATGTTGACGTATTTTTCCTTCACGTTATATATCAACGATGCTTGATTTATGTTTTGGGTTATAAAACAGTATGTGTAGTTGTGTTTTAAGCTTTCTTCGACCTTGTTTAGATGGATTGGGTTGGTTTTTGGCTTGTTTGTTTGGCCTTAGAGCACAAAACCTGAGAACCAAAATAGTATGTTGGACCAAACAGGTTCGGTCGACTGAACTGGTGCTTCAGTCGACTGAAGTGGAAGCCAGTAGGTTGAGAACCTTGGGTTCGGTCGACTCGAGGGCTTGGCCCAGTCGACTGAACCACTTTTCTTGAGTTCGGTCGAACGAACTAAAGGGTTCGGTCGACTGAACTGAGGCAGTTTCATTTTTTGAGGTGCTTCAGTCGACTGAAGTGGCCTCTTCAGTCGACTGAACAGGCTTTTTGGCGTGCTTATAAGTAGAAGAAGGGGCTGAAATGTTTGGGAAAGCTTATTTCTTTCTCGTTCTCTGCCTTCTCTCTACATATGTGACTTACCCGAGCCTAGTTTTCGACGATCAACTTGTGGATCCCTGCTATTCACGCTGCTAGCTTCGTGCTCATCCGATCTGATTCTCGTTCCGACGAGACCCAATTTTTGAGACATCGGATTTTGGCCCAATAAGGTAGGATTCTAGACCTACTGCTATTATAAGAGTATTATATGTAATTGCATGCGTTTTCACCGGGTAGAAAATGCATCAAATGTCATATTTTATGTCTAAGCCTTATTTTTCTGATAGAAAGCATGTTGTTAGCTTTTCTTGGCTTATAGTACTGTATCACATGTGGTAGTAAGGTTTTCAAATGATTTTCTTGAAAACAGTGGATTTTGGTAGAAAATGGTGATTTTGTGAAAAATATCAACATTCGGTGTTTTGGATTTTGGAGCTCGCCTTCGGGGTTGAGTCTCAATTTTTGAAACGTTTTGTTGAAAATGAAAAAAAATATTTTGAAAATATTTTGTTGATCTGCATGTTGATCGATGGATCTATATACATGTATAATGTATTATTTTGAGGATATATTTTCGTAGTTGAGCTACGGTTCTATTTTTAGAAGATTATCTAGATGTACCGGGATGACGTGTATTTAGCACGAGTTGCCCTTGGTGAAAGTCCAGAAATGTGCGCAGTATAGGTACCTTTGTTATCCTTCGGGGTAGTTCCCGCAAAGAAGGTCGATTTGGATGCTTTTTTCCCTCGGGTTGTCAGGCCCGTAAAGTTAGTTTTTACGTTATGGTGCTCCGTATAGAACTTGTCATTAACTAGCAGGCCTTAAGTGGTTCACGACTAGGGTAATGGGCAGGAGTCTATAGTTGCTACCTGTGTCGTTGTGGCAGAGTCGGTACATAGGATTTCTCACTTCTTATTCTGCGATGGTACATTCTACGAGGGAACAATGTTTTGATTACTGTTTTTCCTTATCTATGATGGTTTACTTGCATTATTTGCAAATTCATGGGTTTAAGAATGAAAATAGGGTTTTATGACAATAAAACCATTTGGGAGGCTTGTGTTGGCCTGATGGGAAAACTTATGGGTTTTTGGATGGAAAATCATTTGGGATTTGTGGTTGAGTTCGCTCCCACCATGTAATTGCATATTACCTGCTTTACAGTTTTATAATCTGTTTCTATTGGATTTCGGCTCACGAGTGAAATTTTTCTGTAAAATTATTTTTCAGGTGATGCTTTGGATAATGACCATGAGTAGCTCTGGTGATACCCGCTGTGGCAGAAGACTTTTATAGTTTTCCTTCTTGTTGGTATGCTTATTCCTGAATGCAGTTTTGTACGCCATAAGGCGATATACTTATGCATGTTATACAGGATTTTTATTGCTTATGAGATATGAATATTCGATTTTCTTTTGATTTTAACAGGCGAATTTGAATGTATGAAAACATATTTTCTGTAAAATGGTGTTTGGTGGATTTTCACGTAACCCTGGATTTTGGGGCGTGACACTACCCTTTATATTTTGTCAAGTCTTTTTCTTTTCTTTTAAATCTTTAAATTTTCTTTTGTTATAAAACTTTTATTTTAAATTTCTTTGTTAAATAGGCTTTCTTTTAATGTAGCATTTTTCTTTTTTATGCATTTTTTATTTTGCATTTCTTATTTCTTTATTAATTCATTACGTTAATATTAACATAGTTTGTTTTGATAATATACAAGTTTTAGTTAATTTCTTTAAATTTGTGTTTAGAATAGTTTAGCTTATTTTGTTTGCAATCCATGTTTAGGTAATTTTAGCAATTTTAGCATATTTTTTTTATTCTTTTAACCAAATCATATTAATTTAGATTGCTTAAACAATATTGCATGTGGGTATGTTTCATGTATCCTTTAGTTAGAAATTGCATGCCATAAGACTTAGGTGTTTTTTTTATTTTGACATTTATGTGTTTTGAGGTACTATGTACGTATTTTATGTATTTTTTATACTTAATTTTGAATGTTCTCTTTTCATCTCTCTCATTTTTTTTATTTGCATGCATTTAAGAAATTATATTAAAAAACCAATGATGATTAGTAGAGGCCAACCTTACGGTTGTGCGAACGGGGTGCCCAACACCTACCCCGATTCGTACCTTAACCCCCGAACCCTCTTTCTATAGTTAACGTTTTAAATATCAATAGCCAATTTTATTTTTTTTAGTTTTTCTCAAAAATTGAGTGGCGACTCTATTTTCAACAAAAGGGATTTTCAAATTTTGATTTCCAAGGTGTTAAAAGATTTTTCTAAACATTTAAAAAAAAAATAATTTTGAACATTTTTCAAAATGACCCCCGTAAATCCCAACGCTATACCTTCCCATCGGATAGGATTAATTGCGGTACCGCCAGTACGAAGCATTTTTAGGGATAATTCTGGATAATTGTTAATGTGGATCACTTCTCCATCTAAAGGGTTCATTGCGAAGTGATTGATTCAAAATTAGGTAATAATTAACACTTAGTTATAAATAATAATATCATCTCTATCTGAAATTGAAAGAAAAACCCAGATCGATATCATACTCTAGTCACTGCCTAAAAGCTTTAAGTAGTTCTGCCTGAATTATACTATAAATAAGCTCAGTTTTTCATTGGCAGAACTTCTTAAAGAACTTTAAGCAACCGATGGTGTTCTTAGGAAGTCAAGTTCTGTGCATGTGGCTGAAAAAGATTTTTCTTCTAAGCTAAAAGGTAAGAAGAAGAAAAAGGTTCAAAAACAGATAGGCACGAGTCCAAAAGCAGTTAAGGGACCAAAAGCTGGTGTGAAGAAGCCGAGAGACAAATGCTATAATTGTAACCAGTTTGGGCATTGAAAAAATAAGTGTTCGATTTTTTTTAGTAAACAGAATAAACTATGTAATTTTTGTTCACTAGTGGTTGAAACATATTTAGCAGTGCTATCAACCGGCACTTTGTGTATAGATACGGGAGCTACTAATCATGTATGCAATTCTTTATAGGGGTTCTGGAAAATCAGGCAGTTTAGTGTTAGAAAAATATACCTACATGTGGGCAATAATACTAGGGTGGCAGCAGTTGTAGTAGGAGACGCCGCTCTCAGCTTTAGTAGAGATAAGATTTTAATTTTAAAAGATTGTATTTATGTACCTTCAAGTAAAAAAATTTTATTTTTGATTTCTAATTTAATAAATGACAAGTATTCTATTTATTTTAATGACTCTGTGGTTATTAAGAAAAATAATTATTTTATTTGTTTAAATACATTGGTGGATGATCTGTATGTTATATCTCTTATCTCTCCTACATTGCAACTAACTAAATTCAATAACACATCTAATTTACCATGTAAGAGAAAATTTTCTTCTTTAATAAACCAAACATTTTTTTGGCACTTACACTTAGGTCATATTAATCTAAAAAGGATAAATAGACTAGTAAAAGATGGACCTTTGGGTTCATTGGAAGTGGAGGCACTTCCAGTCTGTAAATCCTGCTTAGAGAGTAGCGTGACCAAGATGTTATTTTTGACCAAAGACTATAGAGTTAAAGAACCGTTAAAATTGGTTCATTCTGATGTATGTGGTCCTATGACAATCTGGACTAGAGAATACTTTGAGTACTTTGTCAATTTTATTGACAACTAATCAAGATATAGATATATTTACCTGATGCATTGTAAGTCAGAATTCTTTGAAAAATTTAAAGAATTCAAGGTGGAGGCAGAGAAAACATCTGGGTAAAAGTATCAAATTACTACGATTCAACCGTGGTGAAAAGTACTTCTTTGGAGAGTTTAGGGACTATTTATCATCAAAAAGAATTATATCCCAGTTGACTGCACCAGACACTCCGCAGCAGAATGGTGTAGGAGAAAGAAGGAATAGGACTCTTATGGAGATGGTAAGGTCAATGATGAGTTATTCAGGATTACCCGATTTGTTTTGGGGACTTGCATTAGAGATAACTGTTTAAATTCTGAACTTGGTACATTCTAAGTCATCACTTTCTACTTCCACAGAATTATGGACTCGACGTAAGCCTAGTCTGAGACATATTTGAATTTGGGAGTTTCCAGCACATGTGCTGAAAGGGAACGAGGGTAAGTTAGAATCGAGAACAGAAGTATGTTTCTTTGTAAGGTATCCTAAGGGAACGAAGAGTGGTCTATTTTATAATTTTAAGGATCAGAAGTTCATTGTTAGCACTAATACCTGATTCTTGAAAGAGGATTATATTATGGACCACATGCCTAAGAGTAAAATTATTCTTGAAGAAATAAGAGAAAATACCAGTAGAGCGAAAGAGAAACCACAAGTCACTGATATTCCACTGTCTCGTCGTAGTGGGAGGATTATTGGGACAAGTGTATATCATGATCAGGGTGTTACCATTAACATGCCTAACGAGCATGTGGCAAATGGTGCACAGGAATTAGATTCTTCACAACGTGTTACTGCTAGTACATAGATGCATGTAGTGCCTCGTCGTAGTGGGAGGGTTGATCATCAACCCAATTAGTATATATTCTTGGGAGAGTCTTTTGACAAGATCTTGACAGAATTAGATACCGAACCTTGTAACAATAATGAAGCACTCTAGAATAAATATGCAGATCTTTGGTAAAGGTAATAAATTCATAGATGGAATCTATATATTCTAATCAGGTCTGAAAACTTATAAAACCATTCAAACAGATAAAATCCATTGAATGTAAGTGGATCTACAAGAGAAAGAGAGGAGCAGATGGGAAGGTTGAAACCTTTAAAATTAGGCTTGTTGTAAAATGGATCACTTAGAAAGAAGGGATCGATTATAAAAAAACTTTTTCAACAGTAGCAATGCTTATGTCTATTTGAATTCTCTTATCCATTGCGGCTCATTTTGATTACAAAATTTGGCAAATGGATGTCAAGATAGCTTTTCTTAACGGAAGACTTGACGAGTGTATCTATATGGTACAACCAGACAGTTTCATAGCAAAAAGCTAGGAGCACATGTTGTGCAAACTTAAAAGATCTATTTATGGACTTAAGCAGGCATCGAGGTCTTAGAATACTCAGTTTGATTAAGCCATTAAATCTTATGATTTTGATCAAAGTCCAGATGAGTCCTGTATGTACAAAAAGTGCGACGGAAGCGTGGTGGTCTTTCTAATACTTTATATAGATGATATCTTGATCATCAAAAATGATGTGGGGGTATTATCTTCGGTGAAAGTATGGTTATCTGAGAATTTCGATATGAAGGATTTGGAAAAAGCCAATCACATCTTTGGGATCAAGCTTTTGCGAGATCAGAAATAAAAGATGATGGGCTTATCACAAGTAAAGTACATTGATGATATCCTTACTGATTTTAGCATGCAGGATTGCAAGAAATTATTTCTCTATTTTCGGTATGGAATCACTCTATCCAATGATCAATATCCTAAGACACCTGATAAGATATAAAAGATGAAAGTAGTTCCTTATGCTTCAGCAGTAGGAAGCTCAACGTATGCGATGCTTTGCACTAGACGCGACATCTGCTTTGTCGATGACATGGTTAGCAGATATCAGTCTAACCCAGGGTAGGAGCATTGGACTGCGGTAAAGAATATAATCAAGTACCTAAAAAGGACTAGAGATTATATGCTGGTTTACCAGACGGACAATCTAATACCTTTAGGATACACAGACTCGAATTTTAAATTAGATAAATTTTTTTGTAAGTTTACCTTAGGATATGCGCTTACCTTAGGAGGTAGAGCTATTAGTTGAACGAGTATTAAGCATTCCTGTATTGCTGATTCCACCATGTTGGCCGAGTACGTGGCAGCTTCTGAAGCAGCCAAGGAGGCCGTTTGGCTCAGAAACTTCTTGTTAGATCTAGATGTGGCACCTTTAATTCAGTCGGTTATTACACTTTATTGTGACAATAGCGGAACGGTTGCAAACTCGAAGGAGTCAAGAGCCCATAAGAAATGAAAGCACATTGAGCGTAAGTATCACTTGATACGAAAAATTGTACAGAGGGTGATGTTGCTGTGACCAAGATTGCATCAGGAGACAACCTTGCAGATCTTTTTACAAAGAGCCTTCTGAAAAAGATTTTCGATAGTTATATAGATGACATGGGAGTCGAATATATGACAGTATGATTTTGAGTATAAGTAAGAGATTGTCAGGGTTGTATACTAAAAATCATGAATTTATTTTGATTTTAGTATTTAATTTAATTTTAATAAAATTATATTTTTGTTTTATGAAAATCATAATAAGTAATGTATGTAATATCATTTCTTTAATATTATGCATGGTTGTTCTTTATTCTGTACAGTAATTAGTTTGAAGTGTAGAGTACGACTGGAACAAAAAAGATCAGATTATATGTTCTTGCATAATATAAGTTTGGTTCACAGTGTAGATGAAAATAGATAAATTATCGATACGACTGTAGCACATAATTTTAGTAGGTCTGTCTTGGTTATGGAAAACAGATAATAGCGTTGTCTATTATTTCAACTCATTGTTGTAGTACACTTTGTGTATATTGAATAGGACCGTATTAGGGTAATTAGTTTTATACTTACTATATAAATTAATTCACACTCCAAGGTTATTATGAGTGCTTATGCTCTTAATCTCGAAATAATTATTATTTACGTATATTTAATATTCGTTATTTTGATTAATTAGAGGGTACGAATTTTTATGGGTTAATAGTCCGGTTGAGTTGGATAGTGGTATTAATTATATGGTGAATATTAATTATTAACGAAATCTGCATCCTGATTTTTTCGGGATTGCCGATACTCCCTTAAAAAAATTTAGAAGTTTTGATCGAGCCAAACCCTACAAGTGGATTTGATTATCCGGCAGTCAAATAAGTTCGGCGAAAGGGCTTAAGAAATTTTAAAGATGCCGATTAAATTAAAATGTCAGTAATTAAATTTAATTGGCGAGTATCAAAAATTTTAATGTGGGGAGATGAGATAAGCATTTAATAACATAAGCTCAATGCAAATTGGTCTTGAGATTATGGTTAAGAGTGCAGTTACAGTTCTTTAGTGGTTTGAACTGTAATTTAGTATTTTATAAAAATTACAGAAATCGCTGTAAGGTTTTCATAATTACAGAAATCGCTGAGAGGTTTGCATATTTACAGAAACTACTAGATAGGTATTTAGGTTACACTAGAAGTTTATGTCATAATTATTCTACAGGTCCCTACTATAACCCTATGAATATGCGAGTAGGCTGAACCAAAATCATATGTTGTCTTTCAAAAATAAGGTTGTCTATATTCTGCCGGTTTTAGTTCTCGAAAGATCATAATTCATACTACATTTGGAAATTGCATCAGGAATACAGTAGAAGGTCTGACCGGAGTTTCAACTTGAAAAATCAAAGTTCGTAGTTGGAGAATCGATCAAAAGGTATTCATCTTAATTAATTATAGTGGCATGAGTTTTTATTTTGATTGTTCAACATTAAAAAAAAAATTATCTAGAGCCTGTTTCGGCGATTACCCATCCAATTTTATTTTTTCAAAAAATCGTTTACAAATTAATGATTTTGGTAATTTGCCTCCAACAATTCTGGAGTTTGAATAATTAGTGAGTTATTGATGTAAGAACCAGCTTTTTAGGAGTGTAATTAGCAACGGTAGTATGCCAACTAGGATTGTAAATGACCACCCAACTCAGAATGAACTGATTAATGTAAAATATATATATATAATAATAATAAATAAATAAACAATAATAACAAAAAATATGTAATGATAATAATATTAATAATCACAATAATAATAATTATTATTATAATCATAATGTTCATGGAATAATGATAACCGTAAAATAGTAGTAACTATTGATAAGCTAATGATAAATAGTGAAAATGATAGTAATTATACAATTTAAAATAATAATAATAGCATAACGTATTAAATCACAAAAATATAAATTAAAATAATATTATACACATTCATTTACTCGCACATTCTCCAACACAAGTTTTATATATATAAGTGTATATATAGGAGAATTTCTACAACAACAACACAATAAAATAATAAACAAATGATAAACTTTTATAACACACAACCTTCATTAAAATAATAAAAATAAATAAAATACTAACATAATAATAATACT